>JBAMIH010000059.1:60000-149594 GCA_038501795.1 Pseudopleuronectes americanus | reverse complement strand
AACACTCGATATTAGTCTTCTCAATATGGCTGAAGCTTCCATCTTGATCCATGAACAGCTTCAAAGAACGTCTCACATCTCACTCTGTTAAAGAGATTAATTAACCCTCGTTAAGACACACACACACTGACACACAACACACACACACACACACACTATTAGCCTTCGGTCGCTGCTTATTGACAGCAAGTCTTTAATCATCCTGTCAAATGGCAGGTGACCTGAAGGTCTCTTCATCCTCCTGGGTTTGATAGTTAAACACAAAAGTTAAACACACAATCTTAAGAACACAACAGTGCTCTGAGGGGGTTTATAGCCGGTTACAGTCCTGTGCAGGTATGGCACAGGTCCTGTTCACTGGCAGATTGTGGATTCCGGAGGTGCAGCCGGGAGCAACAATAAACCGGTTTCTTGTGTATAAAGAACAGAAACAGATTAATTCAGGAGTTTTGCAAGAGCCTTGATTTGAGCTCCTTGGTGTGAGAGCTGCAAACACACACAGACACACACACAGACACACACACAATCAATATATTCAAACTGAACTATAAATAAAGACAGACGAGTCGTCCCCACTTCCTCCCAAAGGATATGACGGCTGCCCTCTTGCACAGCTGGAGTCCGAGTCTGTGATCGTCGTGTGAAGACGTGCTCTCGACCAATCAGGAGTCAGTCTCAGCTGTCAATCATCACGTCTCAGCCTGTTCTTATATCATCAAATAACTGATTCAAACCAAACTGATCAGAAACCTGAACAGACATCATATCTGCTCACATGAGGGAGCCTGGTTTATTATCTACACTGCAGCCAGACACCAGGGGGCGATCAAGACTCTTTGAGGATCTGTCACGATTAACAACAAAACTCACACTTCTTTGGTTTTTCTTCTTCATCCTGATGCAGATGATATTTCAGTCGCTGATTTGTTTACGACTTTGCATCAACGTTGTGTGTCTGAGTGTTTCCTGTTTCCACACAACGAGGCTGCTGTGCAACGACCTCAGAACCATAAAGAAACGGTTTCATGACCCGAGAGGAAGTGGAGCTGCTCCAGGATCAGACCTGGACCTCCCCGTCCTCCAGGATCAGACCTGGACCTCCCCGTCCTCCAGCATCAGACCTGGACCTCCCTGTCCTCCAGGATCAGACCTGGACCTCCCTGTCCTCCAGGATCAGAGCCGGACCTCCCTGTCCTCCAGGATCAGACCTGGACCTCCCCGTCCTCCAGCATCAGACCTGGACCTCCCCGTCCTCCAGGATCAGACCTGGACCTCCCCAACCTCCAGGATCAGACCTGGACCTCCCTGTCCTCCAGCATCAGAACCGGACCTCCCCTGTCCTCCAGCATCAGACCTGGACCTCCCCGTCCTCCAGGATCAGACCTGGACCTCCCCAACCTCCAGGATCAGACCTGGACCTCCCCAACCTCCAGCATCAGAGCCGGACCCCCTCTGTCCTCCAGGATCAGAGCCGGACCTCCCTGTCCTCCAGGATCAGAACCGGACCTCCCCGTCCTCCAGGATCAGAGCCGGACCTCCCTGTCCTCCAGCATCAGAACCGGAACCTCACACACACGCACACAACGCACACACACTCACACACACACACGCACACCCCGCACTCCCACGCTCACACCCACGCACCACTCACCCCCCCCCACCCCACACCCCACACACACCCCACACCCCACCCCCCCCACCCCACACCCCACACCCCACCCCACCACACACACCCCACACCCCCCACCCCACACCCCACCCCACACCCCACCCCCAACACACTCACACACACACACACGCACACACTCACACTCACACACCCACCCCACACACACACTCACACACTCGCCACTCTCACCACTCACACCACCCCACACCACAACTTGTCCTCCAGGATCAGAACCGGACCTCCCTGTCCTCCAGCATCAGAGCCGGACCTCCCTGTCCTCCAGCATCAGAGCCGGACCTCTCTGTCCTCCAGCATCACAGCCGGACCTCCCTGTCCTCCAGGATCAGAGCCGGACCTCCCTGTCCTCCAGGATCAGAACCGGACCTCCCCGTCCTCCAGCATCAGAGCCGGACCCCTCTGTCCTCCAGGATCAGAGCCGGACCTCCCTGTCCTCCAGGATCAGACCTGGACCTCCCTGTCCTCCAGCATCAGAGCCGGACCTCGCCGTCCTCCAGCATCAGAGCCGGACCTCCCCAACCTCCAGCATCAGAGCCGGACCCCTCTGTCCTCCAGGATCAGAGCCGGACCTCCCCGTCCTCCAGGATCAGAGCCGGACCTCGCCGTCCTCCAGGATCAGAGCCGGACCTCCCCGTCCTCCAGGATCAGAACCGGACCTCCCCGTCCTCCAGGATCAGAGCCGGACCTCGCCGTCCTCCAGGATCAGAGCCGGACCTCCCTGTCCTCCAGGATCAGAACCGGACCTCCCCGTCCTCCAGGATCAGACCTGGACCTCCCCGTCCTCCAGGATCAGACCTGGACCTCCCCGTCCTCCAGCATCAGACCTGGACCTCCCCGTCCTCCAGGATCAGACCTGGACCTCCCCAACCTCCAGGATCAGACCTGGACCTCCCTGTCCTCCAGCATCAGAACCGGACCTCCCTGTCCTCCAGCATCAGACCTGGACCTCCCCGTCCTCCAGGATCAGACCTGGACCTCCCCAACCTCCAGGATCAGACCTGGACCTCCCCAACCTCCAGCATCAGAGCCGGACCCCTCTGTCCTCCAGGATCAGAGCCGGACCTCCCTGTCCTCCAGGATCAGAACCGGACCTCCCCGTCCTCCAGGATCAGAGCCGGACCTCCCTGTCCTCCAGCATCAGAACCGGACCTCCCTGTCCTCCAGGATCAGAACCGGACCTCCCTGTCCTCCAGCATCAGAGCCGGACCTCCCTGTCCTCCAGCATCAGAGCCGGACCTCTCTGTCCTCCAGCATCACAGCCGGACCTCCCTGTCCTCCAGGATCAGAGCCGGACCTCCCTGTCCTCCAGGATCAGAACCGGACCTCCCCGTCCTCCAGCATCAGAGCCGGACCCCTCTGTCCTCCAGGATCAGAGCCGGACCTCCCTGTCCTCCAGGATCAGACCTGGACCTCCCTGTCCTCCAGCATCAGAGCCGGACCTCGCCGTCCTCCAGCATCAGAGCCGGACCTCCCCAACCTCCAGCATCAGAGCCGGACCCCTCTGTCCTCCAGGATCAGAGCCGGACCTCCCCGTCCTCCAGGATCAGAGCCGGACCTCGCCGTCCTCCAGGATCAGAGCCGGACCTCCCTGTCCTCCAGGATCAGAACCGGACCTCCCCGTCCTCCAGGATCAGAGCCGGACCTCGCCGTCCTCCAGGATCAGAGCCGGACCTCCCTGTCCTCCAGGATCAGAACCGGACCTCCCCGTCCTCCAGGATCAGAGCCGGACCTCCCTGTCCTCCAGGATCAGAACCGGACCTCCCTGTCTTCCAGGATCAGAGCATCCCTGTCCCCTGTTGGGTGGACAGTTTGGTGGACAGGGGACGAGCTCACACACTTTGGTCCGACCAGACGTTGTGAGAGGCTTCTCCCACTTCCCTTTGAGTTTCACACACATTTAATGAAGTTGTGCGTCGCTGCAGAGTTGTAGTGTCAGTGTGTGTTTCTGCATGTAAGGACATTGTTCTGCAGATAATATTTATCAAAGGATGGACCACTCCCACCGCACCCACTGCCCCTTGAGCTGTGTGTGTGTGTGTGTGTGTGTGTGTGTGTGTGTGTTTGTGTGTGTGTTGAGTACAAAAGCACAGACACACCCACAAAGTCAATTATACCGACCATGTTTGTTGGACGAGCCATTACGTGAATAAGCGATCACACACACACACACACACACAAGCACACGCACACAGTCCTACTGTGCATAGCACCACTCAAGCCAAACCCACTCGTTAGCCTCACAAGTGAGTCAAGCACTAAACGTCACACACACACAAATACTGGAAAAGCAGGTCTTTCTGAAACACACACTTCCTGTCTGTTGTCGCATTACAACAACCTGCTCATGTCCCCAAAGCAGCAGAGTTGTTGCTCACATGTTGCAGCAGCGTTGCAACACAACGAGACGTCCTGCAGAGCGGTGAGGACAGTGAGGACAGTGAGGGGAAATAAGATGTCCCAGAAGACTCCAGCTGAGCAGAGGGGACTGCAAAGGACACACACTGACCCACACTGACCCACACTGACACACACTGACCCACACTGACACACACTGACCCACACTGACCCAGGTTGGGTAATAAGAGGATCTACTGTTAGAAATGTTACATTATTTTCTCCATCATCTGAAACTCGTCGTGCTGGTTCCTCTGGGATCTGTTTCCTGTCGACTCTGACTCCTTCAGGAGAGAGGAGCTCCACGTGGACCAGGAGGAACCTGGAGCTGAAGGTCTCCCATGAGGAGCAGCTTGTGTGGAGGAGCTGTGAAGAAGTGACGGGTTCACAGGAAGTGCTTTTATTTTGTGTCCATACATACAGGTGTGACCCTGATCCAGGTCCTGACACTGATCCAGGTCCTGACCCTGATTCTGGTCCTGACCCTACTCTTGATCCTGGACCTTATTGTAGCCTTGATCCTGGTCCTAACCCTGGTCCTGGTCCAGACCGGATCCAGACCCTGAGTGATCCTGATCCAGACCTTGGTCCTGGACCTGATCCTGGTCCAGACTCTGGCCCAGATGCTCCTCAGTCCCGGGTCCTGAGCACCGCAGAGCACCGCACCCGCAGCGCACGGATGCCTTCACAAGCTGAAACACGCACCGAGCAGCTCCACCGCACGTTCCCATCACTGCGCCAATCACACGCAACTCTACACCAATCACGCGTTCACGCATAACAGCAAAGTTCACAGAACATCAACACAACAACACAGACTCAAACAGACCCACACAGACCCACACAGCTGTGATCAGCCGATCAGAACAGATGTTTCTCACCTCCTGATGTGAATCGAGCAGCAGCTGCGGGTGAGTGTGCGCGGGCACGCGGGGCTGGCGAGAACAACCCGCAGAGACGTGAAGCCAGCGGCAGTGAGTCACTCACAACTTCCTGCTAGAGCACGTTCAAAATAAACCCCAAGCAAACCAGACGGCGGCCATGTGTTATATCAGATTTTATTTATTTACTTTAATCTCTCTTTAACTCTTTTTAATCTATTTGCATTTCACTGAGAACACAACTTGATATTTCATTCTTGCTTTAGCTTTTATACATTTCACAATAGTTTTCTAAACTAACGAATATATAAAACAAATTCCGGATACGCTCGTTTTCTCTTTGTAACTTGATGCAGATTTTAACCTGTGGTTTATTGCTAAACCACGCCCCTAACTTCTGTGTTCTATAGTTCACTATTTCATTTCTAGAGAGGGGGGGTGGACAGAGAGAGAGAGAGAGGGGGGGGGGATAGAGAGAGAAAGAGAGATAGATAGATAGATAGATAGATAGATAGATAGATAGATAGATAGATAGATAGATAGATAGATAGATAGATGATGGATATCCATATTGGAATATAAATTAAATTTTGGTTACATTTCACATCCAACAAAAACACATTCACGTTCACATGCACAAAGTAAAACCAGAGAGAAGCTGATGTCTGCAATCAGCTGAAACACATAATCAATCTGTCTCTGTGTGTGTGTTTGTGTGTTTGTGTGTGTGTGTGTGTGTGTGTGTGTGTGTGTGTGTGTGTGTGTGGGAGTGAGCATGTGACATGGAGGAGAACACTTCATGGGAGTTTGAACGACCTCTCACCACAAACCTTCAGTATTTGCAGAAAAGAGTAACAGAAACATTTATGCCTGTAAATTACTGTTATTTCAAAAAACTTCAAATGTTATTTATTCGACCCACAGTTTTCTCGCATGAACAATAAAGACAAAACATCAAATAGCTTCAGAAAATAAGAATGTATAGATATCTGCATGTGAGGAATCCAACTCAAACCATCCATTATCATTGTGAGTCTTTGACCTTCATATAAAAACATGCCTGGTAATAATAGTGATAATTATAACTGACACAGGCAAGTCATTAATATTTGAACTAAACCCGATAAAAGCTCTGATCAGCTGAGGCTGTGCAGGAATCGTTTCATCAGCAGCTTCCTCTGAGGCCGATGATCCACTGCTACCTCTCACTGCCTCTGTCTTTACAACCACCCACACACACACACACACACACACACACACACACAAACCCCCCACCCACACAGAGCAGGGCTGCAGCAGAGATCCAGAGGCGTCTCACAGAACGTTACAGGATCAGGTCCCTGCTCAGATAGTTAGTGAGTCCTAACAGACCTGTGGTGTGTGAACACTGAGCTGCAGCTGCTCACGTTTCTGTCTGCTCTGGTGTTTGAGCAACTCAGCTCAGTATTTGCATGTTCAGTTATTCTCTGAGAGTAAAACGAGGCAGCTGTTTTCTCACTGATAACATGAAGCCGACGCTCGGCCGCTGCCGGTGAACGTCTCATGAAATGTAGCCTGAAAAATGTTATAATGCAAATCCTGTTTTTTAGTTTCACATGTCACTGATGTTAGACAGCTCTGCTCCAACAAGCTGCAAGAAAATGACCCACAGGTTGCAGATACAGGTGTGTGTGTGTGTGTGTGTGTGTGTGTGTGTGTGTGTGTGTGTCTGTGTGTGTGCCTGCAGGTTTGAACTCTCCTGAGAGAAGAGCAGCAGAGGGGGAATGTTGTGTAGCTGCAGCATCGTCCAGTAACAATGACGTTGTCATCACGTTAACAAATCAATGAATAGCTAAATGTATATTGTTTCTTATTCCTTCAGCAGATTAAACAAGAGGATTTAATATGAGGTTCATACGGATATTAAGAATATCAGTAATGCAGATAAACAGGGAGAAAGGCTGCATGAATAAAATAAGATAAAGAAAAGTCAAACATCGAATGTATTGCAGCATTTTTAAGCTGATTAAATTTCACCCATTTAGGCAGGAAAGTATTTTTATTTATGAATTTCAGGTTTGTCCTCATCATTCTGTCACGGTCACAGACACAACTGACACGTGCATTGCAAATATTCATTAACACATGATGTTCTTCAAACGAGTTGTGACTTTTTGCAGTCGTCAAACCGATTTACGTCTGCGTGTGTTTGCGCGTGTTTTCTGTGTGCGTGTGTTTTCTGTCTGCGCGTGTTTTCTGTGTGCGCGTGTTTTCTGTCTGCGAGTGTTTTCTGTGTGCGCGTGTTTTCTGTGTGCGTGTGTTTTCCGTGATGGTTCCCCCCCGGCGGGCGGTGCTCCGTCCCGGCGGGGCGGTGTTCATCTTGAGCTCCTCTTCGCACGACCTATCGCGAGAGCGGTGACGTCACGGCTAATGGCAGCAGCGGATGTCCGCAGGTACTTTTCTTCTTTTATTTACGACTCGGAATCGAACCTGTGATTTATTTCCTCGCTTCCAGGCGGAAAGTGACGCGTTCGCGCTTCTCGCGTGTGAAATCACTGTTTCCTCCATTTTGTGCCAACTTGGCTCGACCCCGCCGGCACAAAGCGTCGAACCTTCGAAATAAGAGCACACGGTTTTCCGCGCCTCTCAGCACCGCGGACACGGTTAGCTTCCGCCGCAGCGACCGGCTGCTCCCGGTGGACTCTGCGGGGCTGTGCCTGCTCCTCGTGCGGCTCCCGGGCTCCACGTAGTGCCCGGTACCCCTCCGGGAGCCCCCCGCCTCCAGCAGGAGCCGGGCTGACCCGGGCGAGCTAACCCGGTTAGCATTAGCCGCTCGGCGGGGCCTGGTGAGGAAGCGGGCGGGAGCTTTTATTTTCCAAAACCGCCGCTCGTGCGAAGCCTCGTCGGGATCGAGTGGTTCGTCACTGATGTTTGTTTCCTGGTGAATATTCAATCACACCTGTGTGTGTTCGATTCCCAACAGAACCACTTCACCTGAGAGCCGGAAGCGGGGGCACAGATTCTCAGGATCACTGACTCCACTGAGAGTGAGTTCATCTCCATCTTTCTAAGTTTGAACTAAATATCCGGTTTCTCTAGTTGTGTTATTAGTTTTCAACACCACGTGAGTGATGTAAACAAACTGTTTAAACATTCAGGTAGAACCGAGTCAGTGACGTCAGCACTGGAGACATGAAGCAGTACTTTGTTTCAAACATGAAATCTAAAAGTTGCTTGTTACAGTTTCTCAATTTACTCTTCGTCCTAGTTAAATAAAACAAAACCTAATATTGAACTGTGGGGAATTGATAACGAGGGGTTTTTTCTGTTGGAACAATGCAGTGTTATGTATTTAAAATGTGTAGAGGACACACACAAAGTGTGTTGAGTTTCTCTGTTGTTGTCCAGCAGCAGCGATGACTCATGTCACCGGCCATGGGAAGCTGCTCCTGCAGCGTCTCCACCAGCAGCGGGAGATGGACTTCCTGTGTGACATCACCATCATGGTGAGAGAAGTGGAGTTCAGAGCTCACCGCAACATCCTGGCTGCCTTCAGCAAGTACTTCTCCTCCCAGGCTGCGAAAGGTCAAGATGTCACGACCTTGGACCCTGACAAGGTCAGCCGCTACGCTCTGGAGAAGCTGTTGGAGTATATCTACACTGGACAGATGAACCTCAGCAGGTAGAGCTCGTGTGAATCTGAGCTGTGGTTTCATTTTAACGAGAGTTCAGATGAATCTTGATGTTCTTCAGCTTGTGTACTGAACAAAGTGTTTCCTGTGGTTTCAGCACCAGACAAGCAGCCGTGAGACAAGCTGCTGGGTTCCTGGGTATGCCCGAGGCCATAAAGTATCTGGAGGAAACCCCCAACTGGTCCGAGCTGGGCGAAGCGTCCCAGTCAGAGGCAGATAAAGAAACTGGTCTGTCTCCTCCCAGTCCAGGCTCTCCTGGAAGCCCCAGCTCCCCAGTTCCCCTGTCAATCGTCTCCGCTACAGGGGGGTGGGACGAGGCGGGGAAGAACGGCAAAGAGCCGGATGAGGAGGCAAAACATTTGGAGGAGGAAGAGAGAAACAAAAGTGATGAAGAGTACACTCCCAAGGCCGCGGGACGTGGACAGGGCCGGAAGAGAGGACGCCCCAAGCGTCTCAGTGGAGAGCAGACGGAGGCCAGCAGCTCGGCTGACGGCCCCCCCCAAGACCCAGAGCTACAGGGGGAGAGGCCGGGGGAGGGGGAGGGGAAGAGGAAGGGGACGCGGGAGGGCGAGAGGAAGAGGTAGAGGAGTTTCTTCAAGAGAAGATCTGTCTATGGAAGATTCTGACACGAGTGTGAAGGACTTTGGAGACATGTCTGCAGACTGGAGCCCCTCACAGGACGAAGAGAGTCCGACCAAGAAGCCTCGGCTGAGCAGCGGCGAGGGGCGGGGCCGTGGGAGGGGCAGAGGGAGGGGGAGGGGCCGCGGCAGGAGGGTGGCTGTGAAGGTGGAGGAGGAAGAGATGGAGGAGGAGGATGATGAAGAAGAGGAGGAGAGTGGCTCGCTGGGAGCTGATGATGACAACGATGACTTTGGAGATGAGGAAGGTGAGATGGGGGATCAGGATCCATCAGAAACAGACGAGATGATGCTGTCCTGCACCGAGTGCAACAAACTGTTCAAAGACGCCAGCAGCCTGCACCGGCACGAGAAGATCCACAAGGGCCTGAAGCCCTTCGTCTGCATCTTCTGCTCCAAGAAGTTCAGACAGGCCACACAGCTGAAGACCCACCTGCGCATCCACACAGGTGAGCAGCCTGCAGATAACAACATCTCACTTAGGAAATAATGATCATCAGGATCATCATGAGTGAGAGAACTGTCCGTCACAGCTCACAGGATTTCTCCTTTAAATGATCAGTAACTATTTTAATAATTAATCCTCTCAGTCATTGAAGATGAGAAACAATCCTCTGGTGTCTTCCCCTCATGTGACCACTTCCTGTGACCACTTCCTGCTGGACTCTGACTCACTGGAAACTGATTTGTTTAAAACATTTCAAGTCACTGGATCTGGAAACTGAAGAAATCTGCAATTAAACTAATAAACAGCTACAGATATTTTTTAGATGAGTCAGCGTCCACCCAACCTGTTGTTTTACAATCTCTCTCTCTACATGCCAGGCCAGCAGGTGGCAGCAAACTCCCCATCCGTGATCTGTCACATACCACAGAAGTTAGTTAGAGGTTAACTTTGCTGCCCCAACGCAGAGAACCAGTAAATAGCTTCCATTGTTTCTGCTGCACGCTCAATACACAAAGCAACAGTGAACTCAACTGTGACATCATTGTTTCCAAACACACAACGCAGACAAGCGGCTGTTGTTGTTCTTGTGACTAAATCTTTGTGTGGTGCTTGCTGCAGGTGAGAAGCCGTTCAGCTGCACCGAATGCGACAAGTGCTTTGCTCAGAAGTGTCAGCTGGTGGCTCATCGCCGGATGCACCACGGGGAGGAGAAGCCGTTCACCTGCGAGCGCTGCGGCTTCAAGTTCGCCACGTCGTCCAACTACAAGATCCACATCAGGTAACTACCAGATCCACATCAGGTAACTACCAGATCCACATCAGGTAACTACCAGATCCACATCAGGTAACTACCAGATCCACATCAGGTAACTACCAGATCCACATCAGGTAACTACCAGATCCACATCAGGTACCAGAGCTGCAGGTTCACACACAGATGATGAGTCTGGAGCCTGATCCCTGATCAGAGGCTTTTCACTTGAGACGCTGAACCTTCTTTGTTCTTGAGTCCAAACAATCACAGGAAATGACTGTTCTCTGCAGCCGGGAGACAATTTAAAATGTCTGCTTCTGTTCAGCCATCGTTCAAAACACCAACAAATCAGTTTTGTGATGTTCTAGAGAAAAAAGCAGTAAACCTTCATATTAGGAGAATCTGAACCTGGTTGATATTTGTTTTTCTACCTGACGAGTGAGTTACATGATCGATTGAAACAGTGGTTTTGTGTTTGTGTGTCTCCTGCAGACTGCACAGCGGGGAGAAACCATACGTGTGCGACATCTGTGGCCAGGCGTTCGCTCAGTCCAGCACGCTGACGTATCACAAGCGGCGCCACACCGGAGAGAAGCCGTACCAGTGTGACCGCTGTGGCATGTCCTTCTCCGTGTCCTCGTCCCTCATCTCACACGCCAGGAAACACACAGGTGAGACCAGTGCCTCCACCCAGAGGCAGGCAACGGGACTGCAGCTGAGATGGATTCACTGCTCAGCACCTGTTGTGTCTCCCCTGAACGTTTCGTGTAACGTGTGCGGTTGTGTTTCCGTTTCAGGTGAGACTCCGTACAAATGTCCGACGCCTAAGTGTGACGCGCGCTTTGCGACGTCTTCTGACTTAAAGAAACACATGAGACGACATCACCCGGGTGAGTCTCCACAGCCTCGTCCACAACTCACACTTTGTAGTTTTGTTTTGTTAGATGAACGTGTGTTTTAATGTGGTTGTTTGTGTGTTTTCCAGAGGGGAGCAGCGGCGTGCAGTGTCTTCTGTGTGGAAACCGGTTTGCCAGCGTGAAGAACATGATCAAACACCAGGAGAAGGCTCACGCTGATGAAGTGCGGCAACACAAGGAGAGAGCCAGAGCTGGTGAGCCAATCGGCTTTGTGTGTTTCTGACCCACAATGAAGATGATTCAGTGTTTAACATGATTTCAAATTGACAAGACACAAAGCAGATGAATCCTCGTGCTGTGATCTTAATCTGAGCAACACATTCTGTATCTCACTGTTTTCATGTCATTAGTTACACAAAGAAAGGTTGTGTCAGGTTCCTCTTCTCACTTTGTGTTCCTGTGTGTTCCTGTGTGTGTCTGAGCAGTCGTCCTCCTGGCCTCCAGTCACCCGATGGCCTTCGTCCAGAACAAACTTTCCCAGGAGAACAAAGTCTTGGCGTCCATATCTGAAGGAGAGCCGACCAACCCTGAGCCGGCCACCCCCAGCCCCAAAGCCCCGGCTCCTCCCACAGAGGCCCCCGGCACCACCGAGTCGGATGACATCATCCAGAGCTTGAAGGCGGAGCCGGCCGACCTCCCCATCGCCGCCGCCGACCAGGTGACCTTCGACACTGACCAGGAGCAGACCATCAACTCGGACACCCTCCACGCTCTGGTGGAGCAGCTGCGGCCCCCACCCTCCCCCGCCCAGAGTCTGGAGCAGATCGTCATCATCAGGACGGTGGACACCGAGAACAACCCCCCCCAGCAGTGAGGCCGGGTCGGAGCTCACCGTGGGAACGTTTCTCTTTTTAACACCAAGCCACAAGCGTCTGGGTCCAGGCTCCAGTTCAGTGTTATATCAAACCGGCTGCAACAGGCTTTGGATCATAGTGTTGTGAAGGAGAAAAGTGGGTTTAACAACTCGGGTCTTATTTTTATAGTTGTGTTCATCGTCTCTGTCAGGAAATAAACAAGTTTAACTTGAAAGGAAACTGGGATTTTGGAACAAAAACGAGCAGTCAGACGATCAGGAGGTAAATATTCAATCTGTTTCAAACAAACTTGGTAGAAATCCTGGTCTACGTTCAACTTCCTGTCCTGAGCTGCAGCTGTGGGCGGAGTTTCCTGGTTCAGTGTTGGATTAAAGCCGATTTATAATAAACTGGTTTAATTAATCTTGATAAACTGTCGTCTGATCGTCTGACGGCATCACGCAGCAACTTCACATCTCAGTTTAATTTATTTGTATTACTTTTTAAAACGTTGGCACAAGCTCCACATGTGAGCCCTGATCTGGAGTCTGTCACCAACTCAAACAACATTTCCACCAGGAGGAAAAGTCACATCGTCAAGTGAAACAGGAAATCCAAAAGAAAGCAGCTGGAACTCCAGGTCTAGATCCTGGAGCTGTTTTCACAGATTGGACTGAACAAAACATCTCGAGGAATCTGCAGGTTATTGTCTTTCCATTAAATCCCAGTTTCTCTTTGAACGCATGTGACCTCCTCACATCTCCCTACACGATTAATCGATTGTCCCATTTTGTTCACATTCATTTCAACTCGGCTACACTTCCAGATGTACATGACTCAGACGTTTGTTTTCTCACATACAGCCGCTCTGGATACTTTCAGGAGATTACCCAGAGTTCAGTCTGTGTCTGCAAGCAGCTCTAAACAGCAGGAGTCTTCTGGTCATGTTCAGAGGTCGGGATCATTTCAGAATCTAGTCTGTGCATCTGTCACAGTTTAAGGTTCCTGAGATAAATCAGTACAATCTGCTAAGAGGTGGAAATGTTCTTCACAATCTAAATCCCTCCTCGTTAGAGCCGTGTCATGTGACGTCCCTGAAAGGATCTAATATCAACTTCACTGAAATGTCCCGACTAAGAGAAACAGATTCACCGTCTTCCTGGACAGAGACGTGTGTCTGGAGCTTCTTTCATTTTACAGCTCAGCTCCAGATGAGCTACTAACACAAGATATTAATCAGATCTAAATGTGGATGTGTAATGGAACAGACATTGTTTTCATAGATTTCTCTGTAGTTAGCAGGAGCTTAGTGATTATTTTATTGACCCCTCGCCACCTGTAGGTGTTTGACATGTGACCACTGCTCTGTTAATGCAAACCAACCTTTTTGCTTCAGTGTCCTTTACTTACGTTAGCGTTTGCTTTTTAAAGCAACTGTTTCAGGTTTTAGCAAAAATGTTTGTGCTTCAAGTTTAAAAAATACGTCACAGTTTTTCTGTCAACTTGAATTTAGCTGTTTGCTTGTTTCATGGTTTTATTTCATTTTATTTTTGGATCAAACGTTTGCATCACTTGTACAGAAAGTCCCAACTTCACTGCTGTATCCAAGATGAACAAGGAAAATAAAATGAAACACAAAGAGTTTGTCTCAGTGGATGTGACAAAAAATGAGACTTGTTCATTATTGAATTTATTTCTGTTTTACTAAAACTATGTTTATATACTTTATTACTGTGGGTTTCCTGAATCCCAAACAAAATACTTTAACTTCAGTATAAAAGTAAAAAGAAACTGATGCTGCAAAGGTGCTTGATGTTTGAAATGTAACTGAACATTAACTTACATCAGAAACTTATTAATACGGTATTTCATGTGAAAATCCAATCAATGTGTTATCACACTGTCAATTATCAAAGTTTCTGGTTAATTTCTACACATTTGCAGAGATATAGATTAGTTGGATAATCTTCTGAACAATAAACTAAATTCTTTATCAAAGATAAAATCTTCATTCCAGCTTCATGTTTACAGTTTAATCTTTAATGCACAGATTCAACTCATAAAAGTACATTTTGCTAAAAGTGAAACAGTTTCAAGTTTCAATAAGTGCATCTATGAACTTCAGCACCGCCTGTCAATCAAATATGAAATTGACCTAAAATCATACGTGTTTCTTCAAATGAATGATTCCAAACCAATTACACTTAAAAACTGTTTTAAGCTCGTAGGACGCAGAGGACATGTGATCGATGACGTGAGCAGTCGACCAGGAGGAAGTGATGAACCAATGATATGCTCTCCACAAGTTTGTTATTCTGCAGCATCATAAAACTAAATACTTTTGCTCAGTACTTTAAGGACGATTTCTTGTCAATGAAAACATCTGTAGTCTCTGAATCTGTCAGTTCATCCGAAGCTGTGGATTCTAACTTTGCCAAAAAAGTTTCTAAAAAGTTTCTAAATGAAAAACGCCTGAAAATGATTTGTATTATTTTCCAGACCTGAGAAGACAAAAGCATCAGATCCACATTTCTCTGTGTCGTAAGAATAAATCTGTTTGGATCACAAGTTAGTTTATAGTTAAGTTATTTATTTTAATGCTCTGTTGAATCTTCCAGGTTTGATAAATGACGTCAGATTAGCTGGATTCTCTCCAAGGTGCCTACTCCTCTGGACTCTCCTGATTGGTCGTCTGACCTGATGAAGCTGTGTCTCCAGAGTCTGGATCCAGCTCCAGCAGGATGTTCCGTTTCCTGGTGCTGTGGCTCAGCTGCTGTCGCTCCCGGGAGCTCATGGTCCAGCGCTGCATGGCCAGCCGGGTCAGCGCCGGCAGGCCAGGCAGAGCGCGGAGCAGCGCCGGCAGCCAGGCCGAGCAGGAGGCCGAGGTCGAAGGTCGCAGGCTAAGGTCCACGTCCTCCAGCGAGCCCAGGCCTCCGGCTTCAAACAGGGCGGACCAGCCGGCGTCGCCCACCGAGCCGTTGTAGGACAGATCCAGAACCAGTAGAGACGACATACAACCACGTCTGCAGACCACAGCTGCACCAGACACACGGGTGTGGGGTCTCATACAGGGTGAAGAAGTCAGAACGTTTACTCTCATACGGCACTGGATCCTGGGGGAGGAGGTTCTCTCCCTCCTCCAACACCTCATGACACTTATCTTCATCATCTTCATTCTGAAATATGGAAGCACCTGAACCCTGTTGGACTGTTACCTAGGTGACGCAGGTCCTCGGTGGAGAGGTCACAGCTGCTGAGACGAAGCTCCTGGACGAGCGCCGGCTGCAGAGCGTCCAGAAGAAGAGCCACGCGACCGCCCACCGCTTTGCACCAGGACACGTCCACAGTGTGGAGGAAGGGAACAGCCAGAGCTGAGACACACACACACACAACTCCTCCAGGTCAGAACAACTACACACAGTCACCCTGGAGCCACAATCAGGACACAATTCATCCATCTAGGAAGAGAGCCGTGAGCCAGAGCAGCCAGAGCAGCCGAGTTCTGAAGAACTGCAGCGGCCCGACTGAAGTAGCTGCTCTACCACAGCAGCAGTACTAGGAGGAGTACTGGTAGTAATCGTAGTATCAGTAGTGTATTTGTACCCAGAGCGGTGACGGACTCCTCACTGAGGCTGCAGCTGTTCAGCGGCAGAAGCTTCATCTGCGTCAGAGGGAGGGCGGAGACCAGCGCGTGAAGGACCGCCCCTGCCTCCTGATTGGACGACACGTTGAGCTCTGTGAGTGCCATCAGAGAGGGGAGCACCTGGACTGAAAGCAAGGGGTCACATGACTGCTGCTGCGTGCACACACACACACAGACGTGCACACACACACACACACACACATCAACGTACTGAGGGCCTCCAGGTCAGTGGGTGTGAGACAGCACAGGTGAAGGTCCAGGCTCTCCAGGCGTGGGAGGTGAGCCAGGTGGACGGTGAGGTGGTGCAGTCCTCCAGAGAGACCCTTGTTACAGGACAGGTCCATCTCTCGCACTGAGGGGAGGTGGCGGAGCGAACCACCTGCAGGACAGAGGGGGCGACATGTCATCACCTTGAATACACTCTGCTGAGAGCACACACCGAGAGAAGGTCTCCTACCCAGAGCGTCCAGACAGTCCGTGGACAGACCGCAGGCCTGCAGTCCAAGTGTGGTGAGGGAGGGGGCGTGGCAGAGGGCGGCGGCCAGGTCGCTGAAGCCGCCGCCCCCGCCGCCGTCCTGCGAGAGACGAGGGTTACAGGAGACGTCCAGCACCGAGAGTCTGGGCAGAGAGGACAGAACCCCCCCTGAGGACAAACAACACACAGAGACCATCAGGGCTGTGCCTCAGGGCATCATGGGAAATGTCTATTTGACCCCGATCGGTCTATCGTTCCTTTCTAATAAATGTGTTATTAGAGTTTGGATTATCACCCAGTGCCGAAGCATCTGCTGCAGAGAGCTGACAGGAAACCAGGCGGAGCTCCCTCAGTGGGGGGGGAACATTACCCAGGAGGCCTTGCAACCCTCCGCCTCCGACCCCTCCGTTCCAGGACAGGTCCAGGACCTCCAGGTGTGGGACGCAGCCGAGGGCTTCACCTGCAGAAACACAGGTTCAAGCTGCACTCGGGTTTCACATCATCTGACAGACACAGGAGAACCTGAGAGGAAACCATCAACATGTCCCACCCAGTGCAGTGACATCATCAGCGTCCCAGCCTGCAGCCGCAGAGCCTCAACGTCCTGGTCCCGCCCACAAGATGGAGGTGAGAGGTCAGCGCCTGCAGACTTCCACCAATCAGCTCGTTCCAGGAAACGTCCATCTCCTCCAGCTGAGGCAGGAACTGGAGCAACGTGGCTGAGGAGGCAACACGTGAGAAACCAGCACAGAACCTGCACTGATCCTGGAGCAGCACGTTTCATCCCCTCACCTCCTCTGAACCTCTAGTGTCATGAAACTAAGATCTTTTCTGAGGCCGAGAGTCAAAGTGTGTGTGTGTGTGTGTGTGTGTGTGTGTGTGTGTGTGTGTGTGTGTGTACCTAGCTCCAGCAGGTCTGTAGCGGTCACATCACAGTGAGCCAGACTGAGGCTCCTGCTGTCGGCCTTCTTCCCGAGCCTCTGCAGGAAAACACACACTCGACCCCAGCTGACGTCTCGCTCGTCCTCTGCTACACACAGACACACACACAGACACACACAGACACACACACACACACAGACACACACATACACATGTTCAGGTTCATATAAATCAAATGCTTGGATGTAGTAGAAGATCTCTTGAAGCCGATCTGTGCTGTGACAGTCTCACCACGAGGAAAAGGAAAAGGTCTCATGTGAGGAAACCCACCTGAGCTCTGGACTCTCTCCTCTCCCCCCCCCGACTCCCCGTCCTCAGGAATCCCCCCCGTCCGCTCCGACGTCCGGGACAGGAAGCGTCCCAGCGGCTTCCTGTCGGAGGCCGTGCGCTTCCGGCGTATTTGACTCATGATGATGTCGAGAGGGGAACGCCTCGGAGCGCCACGCCCACACTGACCACCTGACCCACGAGACAGGAAACAGGTTCAGAAGTTTAACCAGGAACTGAACTCAGTAGAAACTCAAAGCATCATTCTAACCTTAACATGTCTGTGGTAACACTATTGACTTGTTACAAAAGCTATTTATTCATTCATTCATATTTATCCTGAGAATTAAAGACTTTTATGCTTTTGCACATGAAAGTATTCTGAAAACTAAATGTGTCCAAAGTCCATTAAGTGACTTTTCAGTGGGAATCAGTTCTTGTTTGTGTTTTCTCATTAAACCACTGAGATATGAACATGAAGGTCATTTCCCCTGCAGGTCAGAAAAGAATGAAACAAAAGTAAAAGAGAAGGAATTTGGTTAAATGTTCCACAAGAAAGATAAAACAGTAAAAACACCAAAAAAGGCAAATTCAATTATTACATATATAGAAAGTGAATTAGAAAGTCATCTGTCAATCTGTTTCAATGTTTTCTATTATGAATAATTTTCACTCACACATTGACATGAAGTGTTAAAGTTTAAAGAAATTGGATGGTTTTAATTCTAAGTATACCATTTCTACATTTATTTATTTATTCAATATTGCATTTTTAGATGTCAACTCTTTATTTCTATATTTATTTAATGTTACTCATTTATTCATACTGGTCGTTTCTTTGTCCTCTATATGAATTGAACTGAAATATATAATCGTTGTTGTTTACAGTCCTGAAACAAACATTCAGTGTTTAACGTAAATCATGAATGTTTAAAGTTTCATTCTAATAATTGATTAATAAGGAAGATGAACGTGATTTAACAGGTTGAACGATTGAATAGACTTTTTACAAGTTAACAGAAAGTCAGGATGTGAATATTGATTCGTGTTAGATTGACGGAGCTCGTCTCACCTGCAGAATCCATGAGACTTTAGACACCTGAGCGATGAAGAGGAGGAAGAGGAAGAGGAGGAAGAGGAGGAGAAGGAGGAAGGCTTCTGTCGCTCGTTCAGCTTCTATCTACAGTCCGCGGTTAAATCTGCATATAAACAGTCTGTAGTTAAATCTGCATATAAACAATCTGTAGTTAAATCTACAGACAGTCTGTAGTCAGATCTGGACTCGTGTCACCTGGTGACGTCTCGTCTCGTGCTCGTCAGGTGGATCATCCCGGAAGTGCGTCAACACCTTCAGTAAATCATCTTCATTGTGTGTGTGCGTTTGTGTGTGTGTGTGTGTGTGTGTGTGTGTGTGTGTGCGTTTGTGTCTCCTTGGTTTTTATAACTGTTAAAACAAATACATGTAGCTTATGAACAGTATGTTCCTTTGTTACCATTATATATTACAATTTGATCATTAAATGCACTTTCAAAATAAATGCAAGTGAAAATGTTTTCAAATGAACTAAATATACAGAGTGTCCCAGTGTCAGTGTATATTTATTAATGAGGGTCGTTGTCCTCTGAGCCCCTCAGGAGACAGAGGGGACATTGATGTACAGGAGACAGAGGGGACATGAGGTACAGGGGACATAGGGGACATTGAGGTACAGGAGACAGATGGACATTGAGGTACAGGAGATAGATGGGGACATTGAGGTACAGGGAGACAGATGGACATTGAGGTACAGGAGACAGATGGGACATTGAGGTACAGGGGACAGACAGTCCTCTGAGCCCCTCAGGAGACAGAGGGGACATTGAGGTACAGGAGACAGATGGGGACATTGAGGTACAGGAGACAGATGGGACATTGAGGTACAGGAGACAGATGGACATTGAGGTACAGGGAGATAGAGGGGACATTGAGGTACAGGAGACAGATGGGACATTGAGGTACAGGAGACAGATGGACATTGAGGTACAGGGGACAGAGGGACGTTTGCATTCAGAAATACATATATATCGTATTTAAATTTGTTCATGTATTTAGAAAAAAAAATAGAAATAGATCTTAATGGAACTAAATTTCTGTGACTAATAAATAAATCTGTCACTGATCAATCACAGATGTTATATTTACTTAAATAATTGTTTTCCATATTAGAATGTTGAACATTCATTTTCCACTTACTGATCTGACTTGTCAGTGAACACTTTGCGAAACTTTGCCAAAAAATCATTCAGATTCAAAACAGAATTCCAGTGAAGCATAATTAACTGGATGAGATGTTTGCTGTGATCACAGTAACAATCCTCTGAGCTCTTCAGTTCAGCTGAACTCTGGACGTCTTGTAACATGAATGAAACCAAAACACTGACATTTCTTCCAAATGTGTTTATTGAGTGGAATCTGTGGACAGTACAGAAACATCTCTGCACTGAATCAACGTGGCTGCAGCTGAACCTCCTCTGGAGCATTGTGACCAGTCTAAAGCTCCTCGGCTCCTCCTCCGTCCTCCTTCATCTGCAGAGTCAACAGGTCACTGACAGCAGGAACCTAACGAGAGGCTCTCACACGTCTGCAGAGGAAGAAGAGCAGAGCGAGGAGGTGTCTTCAAACCACCGACATGTCCTCACTCTGTTCCCTTCCTCCGTCTGGGGGAAACTAAAACCAAAAAGAAAAGCCAAGAAGAGGAGATGGTTGTTGTCCTGCTGACGGGGTTGACGCCGACGTCCCGGTTCCTGCTCCTCAGTCATCGTCCACTGTGGGTGTGATGGTCACGCCCCTTCTGATCTGCCCCCAGCCAATCAGACTGACAGGAGAGAAGAGGAGACGTCTGGTTAGACAACACTGAATGTGATGGAGAAGGTTTTCACCAGATTCATAAAACATCTCTGCAGCCGGTCATATCTGTCGTAATGGAGAAGTGTTCAAGTTTCTGGGTTTGTTTGGTTTTGACATTAGAGGAAAACGAAGCAGCTGTTCTGAGCGACAGCTTCAGTCTCCTCCAGATGTTTCACCAGACGCCCTGGTCCTTACCGCCAGTGTTTCTCCACTCGTCGGCTCAGAGCGATCTTCTCTCCGACCTCTGTGCACACCGGGTTGGTGAGGACGATCTTTGCCAGATCGGCCTTGACGGCGCTGACACGCCCACCTGTCGACAAGGAGCCGATGTTCACCATCAGCACCTCGTTCTTCGACAGCTTCTGGACCTGCAGGGGACAGAGACACGAGAGGACGTCTTCACAAGAGAAGAGAAATCACTGGCTCCTGGTTGATTTCCACTTTTCACTCGACTGAATGAGTGTCTGAACGCTGTGAACATCCCTACTGACACCGACGGCTCACCTTGGCAGCCTTCTTGTCTCCCTCTGTGCGGACTCCCAGCAGCCTCCTGAGCAGGAAGTAGGAGATCTCCAGCTCGGTGAAGATCTCTGGCAGCGCTCCGACCGCCCCGAGCACCTGACCCACCATACGATCGGCCCGGCACAGCGTCGGGTCGATCTTTGTTCCCACACCTGCACATGGACACAAATCATACAACTTCAAGATGAGATTCTAACAGCAGCATCCCCAGGACTTCTTCTAACTGCAGGATCCGACCCACTTGGACCAGAACAACACATTCAGGGACCCTGGCTGAGCCGGGTCAGCGTGGACGTACCGATCAGGCCCCCGGGCGCAGCGTACTGGAGGTCGTTGTGTTCGGCGAACAGAGACACGATCTTGGAGAAGATGGGTTTGCACATCAGTTTTCCTTCCTGGTCCTTGGAGACGATACCTGGTCGCACCTCGATCTCCTGCCCCACCTGGAGGTCACAGAGCAGGACCACAGGTCAGAGGAAGAACCACTCAAACCGTGGATCACTAAACACATCGGATCTGAACTCTGTACAAGGAACCATCGAGATCTGCTAATATATCAGGACTTGATATTTTAAAGCTTAACCGGAACTTTATTAGAAATAACTGTAAATAAAAAGAAAACAGATACAATAAAATATGTAGAACCCGAATTGAGATTTAAAAAAATATGACGCTCAACAGAAAACAACGCTGAAACCTAGAAGTCTCTGAAGAGCTGATGTTATCAATTCATTACAGAAATCAATTAACAAATCCATTAATTTGTGTGTAGTTACTGAACTGATGTTTGTGAGTTTAACCTTTCTTCCTTCTAGATCCTCACCTTGAGCACGCCCTTGAGGATACTTCCTCCTGCCACGCCCCCTTTCAGGTCATCAACTTCACAGCCAGGTTTGTTCACATCAAAGGATCTGATGACTGAAATATGGAACACGACAGTTTGATCAGACACCAAAAGGCTGAGACTAAAACCTGATGCACACCGGAACGTGGGGGGGGTTTCTCACCGATGAGTCTGGGCTCGGACGTGAAGTCTCTGATGGGCACTGGGATCTTTTTGACGATGTACTCACAAACCACCTCGATGTTGTACTTCAGCTGGGCTGAGATGGGAATGATGGGAGCTCCCTCTGCCACGGTGCCTGCAGGACAACGTTACACAAAACACAAGATGTCAGGGACGTCTCGACTTTGTGTCTCACATGAGAAGCAGCAGGTTGTCGGCTCTGACTCGTTCAAACAGGAACATGTGAGTAACATCCAGGTGAGGGGCGGAGCCTGTAGAGCAGCAGGGGCGGAGCCTGTAGAGCAGCAGGAGGCGGGACATGATGTATAATCTCTGCTGTGGAAAGATCAGTGTTGTTGTTTACAGCTCCTCCACACCAGGGTCGGCCCTCATCACCAGAAGATCTGGAATCTCCTCGTTTTTCCAAGTGGACGTCTTCGTCTTCTACGTGTCCGGCTCCTCTTCTTCATCCTGAGATGTTTGTGTTCTTCCAGTTTCACGTCACGTGTTAGAAACCTCATCAACACGTTCACTCGCTCACTGGAAGCTTCCACACATTGTCCTGCTGGTTCCTCACATGGACTCTGACACGTTACACAGGTTTTACCAGGAGGCTGCAGGAGAAGATCCAGAACTCACCCTGTACGAAGGCCAGGATCTGCTCGTACTGCTCTTTGGCCTGACTCTCCTTCACCAGGTCGATCTTGTTCTGCAGGATGAGGATGTGCTTCAGCTTCATGATCTCTATGGCTGCCAGGTGCTCGGACGTCTGGGGCTGAGGACACGACTCGTTACCCGCTGGCAGAAAGTGAGACGAGCAACACTCAGAGGATTTCCAACAAACTGGGATTTAAAAGCACAACAGTTTGTCGTCTCGGAGGTTTAATCAGACTCTTACCGATCAGCAGGAGGGCTGCGTCCATGACAGCTGCTCCGTTCAACATGGTCGCCATCAAGATGTCGTGACCAGGACAGTCCACAAATGACACATGTCTGGGAGAAAAAAGAAAAAAGTCCCATTGATGGATCAATATTTTACAGATTTTTAAATGATGAATTGAGGCGGAGCTGAAACAACATCCGAACAGCTTCCTGAACGAGACCATCCTCCCTCTCCAGTCTTACCTGACCAGTTTGAAGTTGCCCTTGGTGCTGGGGAGGTCTGTGGGGAACTCATCTGGAGTGCTGCTGCCGCACGACCTGTAGCACTCGGGCCTAGGACAGCTGGGGTCATCTAGTTTATAGATCTAGGACAAGATGGGAGGGGAGAAAGTAAAGTGATTATCAGCTTCTCTGAACGAGGGTTGAGTCTCTGGAATCTGAACAGAGACAATGCAGCAGAGAACCAGTCGCTTGCTTACCTTAGCGTTAGCGTATCCTAACTTGATGGTGATGTTCCTCTCCAGCTCATTCTTGAACCTGACGGTGTGGACACCTGAGATGGCCTTCACCACTGTGGACTTCCCATGGGCCACGTGACCGATGGTCCCTGGACGGAGGGGAGTTCAAACACGGTCTTTATGAAGGAAGCTGGTGATTGCAGCGTGATTCAAATACAATCAAAGCCAAGGAGAGATTTCCTTACCGATATTGATGGTGGCCTGTCTGCTGATGATCTCTGGAGACAGAGGCGTCAGGCTGGACACATTCTGGAAAACAATTACACACATTAGATCACACTGAGAGACAACGTGGAATTGAACAGGTTGTCCCTGTGAGCATCTTTCAAACATCCCTCGTTAAACAGAGGCGCTGACGTTTTCATGCTCTCACTCATGGTTCCTATATTCAGCTGGAAATATTTAATTTGGCAAACAGGCGACTAATCTGATGTGGCTGTTGTTGCTCTGAGTATTTCCCAGTTGATAAAACATGTCATTAAAAGCAAGTACATGAACACGATGAAGTTACACAACTCATTAAATAACGAAACAGGTTTTATTAGTCCGTATTAGTTATTTCAATTCAACTCAAAAACCATATTACATCACAATACAAATTTGTCTCGTGATAGAAAAAGAACGCCTCACGTTTTTTTTGTTTATACCTGCTGGTCCCATCATCATTTAAATGTCTACACTGCAGTGTAAGGTGTGTGTATATAAAGTACACACTCTGAATCCTTCCTTTAGCCTCTAACAGTTTTAACTCTCTCGTTATTCTGGAGTTTCCCGGTGTGCGGGTCAGGAGAGTTCGATCACATCCTACATTAGGATTGAGACACAACAACCATCTGTCCCTCACATATATAAACACGTGTAACTGTTTGTATAAATATCTGTGAGGTTATTTGTGGTTAAAACCTGTTAACACAGATATGATCCATCACGACGACTCAACGACATATGTCCGGATTTTAGTTGAACGTCGCCATCAATTTAATTCACATTAGCAGGTGAACATGTGGATGTTACCAGCGGAGGCAACACGTCACTGATAACATCCACATGTTCACTTGTTAATATGAATTAATATGAATTAAGCTGAAACGTCTCTCTCTCTCTCTCTCTCTCTCCGGGCCGGGCCTGGCGTCATGTGCCGGCTGGAGGCGACGCGGCGCCGGCCACGGTTACCGCGAATCACCGGGAGCTTTCAGGAGCCCGGTCACCGGCGGACACCGGCGCTGGAGCCCGGTGTTTCGACCCTGTAACCCGGTGTCCCGGCCCGAACACTCACCAGAGCCGCGAGGTCTTGTTTGGCCAGATGAGGCTGACCCAGCGTTGTTCCAGACTCGTCACCCGCCATCTTGAAAGGAAAGGGAATGAAGAAGGCAGCTGCGGCGAATGCCTGATGAAAAGGGGAAGAAGATATTTATCTTTTCCTGTATCAGTTATTAAATACATGTTAGTTTGGGATTTTCTCGTATTTATTATTTATCGAATATTCTGAGCACAGGACGCGTATTTAGAAAGAATCATCCGGTTTGAAACTCGCGTGGGCGACAGGCGGGGTCCTGTCATGGCGGCTGATGCAACTCATCTCTACCGGAGAAGAAAACGAGTTAAATCTCCACAAACCGCAGTCACTTGAGTTCTGGTGACAAATGTGTTTCATTCAATATCAAACAAGATCCGGATAAAACATCTGAAGCGTCTGGAAAAAACAAGAAATGGTTTCTAGTCATAAGGCACGTCTGTCCGTAGTTACTGACGTCATCTGTAGGCGCTCTGTAGTCCCGATGCGTGGTTTGTAGTTCATAGAGAGAGAGATGGATGGAAAGAGGGATGAGAGAGAGAGAGAGGGATGGATGGATAGAGAGAGAGATAGAGGGATGGATGGATAGAGAGAGAGAGAGAGAGAGAGAGACAGAGAGACAGAGAGAGAGAGGGATGGATAGATGGATGGATACAGAAGTCTGGTATGTTTCTTCCTCTGACCTTTTCTCACTTAACACTTTAACAATAAACACTGAAATCATATGTTACAATCACCTGAGTGTGTGAGGTGTGTTTGTGTGTGTGTGAGTGTGTGTGTGTGAGGTGTGTGTGTGTCTGTGTGTGTCCTTGCTTGGTATTTTTGGGTGTGTTTCCTGAACAGACTGGTTTGTCCTGATTCCTGTGACCTCAGTGTTTCCTCTCAGACTGAAGATGACTGGTTATGAGAAGAGGAAGAGGAGGACAGAGCAGAGAGAGATAGATATATATTAGTCCGGCGTGTTTCCTCCTCTGACCTGTTCTCACTTTATAATTTATCAATAAACAGTGAGTTATAAGAACCATTTCTTTGAGTTGATCGATCTCCAGTACCTGCAGAAAGGGGGAAGAGCCTCCAGTGAAAGTGAAAGTGTTCAGACTGGTTCTAACTTCAAGGAGCAGACGGAGGAGACGTGAAGTCTGAGGCTGGTGAGTGATCAGCAACATTATATTATTCATTCATATTATTTCAATGTCACTGACTCTGGGTCAGTTTTCTACTCGTGGACTTTAGAGAGAAGAAGATTCAGGATGAACTTCTGTCAGTCAATCAACAGTTTGACTCGAAGCTGTGATTGGCTGAGTCCAAAACATTAAACCTACAACTGTCTCAGGTTACCGTGACAACAGGGAAACAGTGTAGGAGCGTTTGTTATATTTGAAGAAACACTGAGTTTACTACCTGGCTTCATTGTGTGAGTTTGAGCTTCACTGTGTGCTTATGTGTGTCCTGGTATTTCTGGGTGTGTTTCTTTAACAGACTGGTTTGTCCTGATTCCTTTGAGTTCACAGTGTTTTTCCTCTCAGACTGAAGATGAGTGGTTACGAGGAGGAACTGGACAGAGCAGAGTCTCCAGGGTTCAGCTGTGTGTCTCTGAAGAGTGACGGGTCCATGAGACATCCTCCAGTCTTCAGTAATGAACCTGGACCCTCACACACAGAGTAAGAGACCTGCTACAAACATGTGAACCTGCAAACTGAATCCTCAGAGAATGAAACCAGTGAATGATGTGTTCTGAATAAAAACATGTTTGTGTTTGCAGAGGTCAGGACCAGAGACTGAGAGCAGAGTCTCCAGGGTCCAGCTGTCTGTCTCTGAAGAGTGACTGGGTCCATGAGACATCCTCCAGTCTTCAGTAATGAACCTGGACCCTCACACACAGAGTAAGAGACCTGCTACAAACATGTGAACCTACAAACTCTCCACTTTCTCTCAGTGTTTATTTGGTGGAGGTCACTGCTTGTGGCTCTAAATATGTTTTCTCATGTTGGTGTGTTGATGCTGACCACTGAGGTCACTTTGTTCTCGTAACATTATCTCAGAATAAAAACACATTAATGTGGACAAAGGGGGACGGAGTAGCTGCAGGGCTCCCAGCTGATCCAACAGAGGATCTTTCAGTGACACAGGTGGAAGAATAGAAGATCTCAGGAGTCTGAGGCAACATCAACATTACTGTGTTTTAGTTTTAAACACAGTAATGTTTCTATATTTCCACCTCACACATAAAGTAACAGATCTCAAACCTTCAACCTCCAAACTGCTCTCTGTTTATTTAGTTGAGGTCACTGCTTGTAACAGGAGATGGGCTCTTAAACCAGGTGAAGAAGATTCTCTCATTAGAAACCAGGGGTCACACTCATCTTACTCTGTGGAGGTTAGTGATGTAAATGAGGTGGAGTCATTCTGCATCGAGGTCTGACAGAGAAGCAAGTTGCACCATCCACTCATCTAAAGAAACCACAGTGATCCCAGTGACCATAATAACTTCTCCCAGGTTTCTCTTTGAGGATCTTTAACAGACTCCAGTGTGTTTGTGGCTCAGCTCATTAGAATCTGCTCTGTTGAAGGTTCATGACATCATCCTTCTGTCTGTGGCCTCTGGGTCTGGAGCTGTTTGAGTTCTGCTGGACGTCACCACAGCGTTCCACACAGTCCTGACATGTTTGTAAAACACCTGGAGCTGGAAGTTGGTCTCCATCGTCCAGTGTTGAAACGTTTCACTTCCTTAACGAGAGACTGAACCTTCTTTCATCCTCTGCTCCATCGATCGTTGTGACCATCAAGGTTCAATTCATGAACCACTTTTATTTTCACTGCTCCTGAGACTTCTCTGCTCGATCCATCAAAAGTACAATCGTCTTTCTAACTTTAATGCAGACGACATAGTTTAATCCTCCAGTTCCACCTGACGGCTGCAGCTTGCCCCAATACATTTCATTAACTGTCTTTATGATATCAAACCCTGGAGCTTTGTACAAGTCAATGAAAACAAGTTCATTATATTTGACCCTCAAAGCACTTGAGACCCTTTACTCTGAGACACCCAGCAGCCAGAAGCCCCATGTTTTCAGGCTCTGTCCGTCCAGACCTTTCTTGTGAAGGAGATATCTCAAGATCGCCCTGAGGGACTTTCTTCAAATTTGGTATAAATGTTCTCTTAGACTCACAGGTTGACTGATTCGATTTGAGAGGTCGAAGGTCAAAGTGGTTGAAGGTCACGGTGGTCGAAGTTCATGTTGGTCAAAGGTCACGGTGGCCTCACAAATCATGTTTTGGCCTCTTGAACAGGATGTCCCAAGTCTGTGGTGAGGAAGTTCCTTCACATTTTCGACCACTTGTCACTTGGTCTTAAAGATGAACTGTTTAGATTTCAATGGTCAAAGGTCACTGACCTCATGAGTCTGGAAACAATTGGCAGTATTTCTAGTTTGAACCTGTTTGTCTTGTGCTTCTCATGTCTCCATTATTAATCAGTTTAAATGTGCTTTATAAAAATATGAGTTGCCAACTTGTTACTCTGGAGTCTGCCTGACTTCAGATGCTTAACTGCAGTCAACTTGAAGCTGTCAATCAATCATGACGTAATGACAACCTGTGACTGTGACATGTGAGTGATCAGGACATGTCTTCACAGGGAGAGGAAGAGGAGTCATGTTTCTGGGGAGGAGCAGTCGTCCTGCTGTGCTTCGTGTCAGGACGTCCTGAAGGATCCAGTCTCCACCAGATGTGGACACTGGTTCTGCAGACAGTGCATCACCTCATACTGGGACCAGTCTGGTTCTTCAGGAGACTCCTCCTGTCCCCAGTGTGGACAAAGATCCAGAACAGGAGCTGGAGGTCAGACAGCCGGTCAGAGCAGCACTGTACATGTGTCTGCTGATGTCTTCACTTCTGACAACAGCACATGTGGTTTTATTTTGTTCCTTCAAACAGCATCAACATTTAACATCGTTAGAAAAGCACAAAGTTAAAAAGCTTTTATTTTCTGTAGTTTTTCTGTATCTGATGAAAACAATCAGCAGATTCTCAGATTCTCTGTCTCTCACATTGTTTCTTGTCTTTCAGCAGATCGTGGTCTGCAGGAGGTTTCAGATGAACATAAGCTCAGTGTGAGGAGGAGATGTGAACATGTGACTGAAGGAAGTGATGCAAACAGGAAGTAGAACCCTCCTCAACAGGATCTACACTGAGCTCCACATCACAGAGGGACAGAGTGAAGAGGTTAATACTCAACATGAGGTGAGGCAGCTTGAGACGGCTTCCAAGATGAAGATCCTCCAGGACACTCCCATCAAGGTCCACGACATCTTTAAAGCCTCCACTGACCAGCAGAGCAGCATCAGAGTCGTCCTGACCAACGGAGTCGCTGGAGTTGGAAAAACCTTCTCGGTGCAGAAGTTCACTCTGGACTGGGCAGAGGGTTTAGAGAACCAGGATGTGGGATCTGCTGGCTGTGCTTTCGTTCAGGGAGCTGAACCTGGTGAAGGACCAGCAGCACAGTCTTCTCACGCTGCTCCATGTTTTCCATCCAGCGTTACAGAAGCTCACGGCAGAGACGCTCGCTGTCTGTAAACCTTTGTTCATCTTTGACGGCCTGGATGAAAGCAGACCTTCTCTGGACTTCAACCACAGGGAGCTTGTGTCTGAGGTCACACAGAGGTCATCAGTCAACGTGCTGCTGACAAACCTCATCCGGGGGAATCTGCTTCCCTCGGCTCTCGTCTGGATAACCTCCAGACCTGCGGCGGCCAATCAGATCCCTCCTGCATGTGTTGACAGGGTCACAGAAGTACGAGGCTTCACTGACGCCCAGAAGGAGGAGTACTTCAGGAGGAGATTCAGTGATGAAGAGCTGTGCAGCAGAATCATCTCACACATCAAGACGTCCAGGAGCCTCCACATCATGTGTCAAATCCCAGTCTTCTGCTGGATCAGTGCTACAGTTCTGGATCACATGTTGACCACAGACCAGAGAGGAGAGCTGCCCAAGACCCTGACTGACCTGTACTCACACTTCCTGCTGGTTCAGACAAAGAGGAAGAACAACAAGTACGGTGAGGGACATGAGACGACTCCACAGCAGCTGACGGAGGCTGACAGGGACGTTCTCCTGAAGCTGGGGAGGCTGGCACTTAATCATCTGGAGGAAGGAAACATCATGTTCTACCAAGAAGACCTGGAGCAGTGTGGTCTTAATGTCACAGAGGCCTCGGTGTACTCAGGAGTTTGTACTGAGATCTTCAGAAGAGAGTGTGTGATCTTCCAGAAATCAGTCTACTGCTTTGTTCATCTGAGCGTTCAGGAGTTTCTGGCTGCAGTCTACATGTTCCACTGTTACACCAATTGGAACACAGAAGATCTCAACAACTTCTTGGGAACATATGGGGACACAGACAGTACCTTCTCCCTGGATGACCTCCTGAAGAGAACCATGAAGAAATCCCTCACCAGTAGAAATGGTCATCTGGACCTGTTTGTTCGCTTCCTTCACGGCCTCAGTCTGGAGTCCAACCAGAGAGTCTTTGGAGGCCTGCTGGGTCAGACAGGGAACAATCCAGATATCATCCAGAGAGTTTTAGGATGGTTGCTGGGTCGGACAGAGAACAATCCAGATATCATCCAGAGAGTCATCAACAACCTGAAGGAGATGAAGAGTGATGACATTTCTCCTGACAGAAGCATCAACATCTTCCACTGTCTGACTGAGATGAACGACCACTCAGTTCATCAGCAGATGAAACAGTTCCTGACGTCAGAGAACAGATCAGAAGAGAAACTCTCTGAGATCCACTGCTCAGCTCTGGCCTACATGCTGCAGATGTCAGAGGAGGTTCTGGATGAGTTTGACCTGAAGAAGTTCAACACATCACACCAGGGTCGATGGAGACTGATCCCAGCTGTGAGGAACTGCAGGAAGGCTCGGTGAGTCCAGACATGATCAATAACATGTTCAATCAGTGAAGTTTGTGTGTGTGTGACTTTGTGTGTGTGTGTGACTTTGTGTGTGTTCAACTCTGTCTGAATTAACATGTTTGATGTTGACCTTTGACCTTTGGCCACCAGAATCTAATGATTTCCTCTGTCAGTCTGAATGAACGCTTGAACTAAATCTGAAAGGATTCTCTTGAGGAGTTTTTAACATGTTCATGAGGCAAAGAGGGGATTTACCAGGGTGAGGGTCACATGATCACGTTTTGTATGAATGTTGTGTTTTCTGATTTTATTCTAACAGATATTTTCTTTAATTACAGACTCTGGGGTTGTGGACTCTCAGAGACTCACTGTGAAGTCGTGGCCTCAGCTCTGAAGTCAGACCCCTCACATCTGAGAGAACTGGATCTGAGTTTGAACGACCTGCAGGACTCAGAAGTGAAGCTGCTGTGTTCTGGACTGGAGAGTCCAAACTGTCGACTGGAGACTCTGAGGTTCTTAAATCCTTCTTCACTTTTCAGACTCTTTCTTATTGGGTCATTATTTATTTTAATTGTCTCAGTCCTGCTCTGCTCACTGTCCCTCAGTCATCTGTCACTCACCCAGCCTGTCAGTCACGTCCACCTCATCAACTCCATTCACCTGCACTCACCTGCTCCTGATCACTGAGAAAGTGTCAGTAAATAACATGTTGACTGAGGCCGAGCACTCGTCCTCCTCAGGTTTTCAAAATAAGACACATTCTTATTGAAACATGTTGGACAGTTGATAAGTATAGAAATAAACAGGAAGTGACATCAGGAGCCGTCTCTACTTTAAACAGTGTTTAATTACACAAACCTGCTCAGTGACCAACACACAGAGAAGAAGCTGATGAATGAAACAATGGTCCAACATGTCTGATCTGATATTTATCTTCAGGTCACAGACTGGACTGAGGTCAGCAGCATATTGAGAGTCTGTGTTGACATGATGACGATCCACAACAACAGGAGGACACATTCTAATATTCATATTTATTTATCCAGGTTGAGTCTCTGCAGTCTGTCAGAGATCAGCTGTTCTTCTCTGGCTTCAGCTCTGAGTTCAAACCCCTCTCATCTGAGAGAACTGGATCTGAGCTTCAACAACAACCTGCAGGACTCAGGAGTGAAGAAGCTGTGTGGTTTTCTACAGAGTCCAACCTGTCGACTGGAGGACCTGAGGTCAGTTCACTGTATAACTTTTATAGATCTCATATCTATAAAACAGCATTTATACACAATTTATATTTTTATTATAATTTAACATAATTCCTCTTCATACATAACTTGAATCCATTAATTAATTAATCTGTGATATTTTAAATATTCAGCTACTTGTTAAAACACTGAGTTTAGTTCTGGATTTCCTAAACTGATCTGCAGGAGAGAGACCGGGTCCAAATAATCTATTTGTACAGAATCAGGACTCGTTTTTAGTCCAACATGTCTGATTTCATATTTATCTTCCATGTTATGAGTCTGTGCTGACATGAATATGTGTCTGTTATTTTCACACATGAACTCAGTTTAATTTACAGTTAAGTTTTATTCTTTATTTAGGTTGATTGACTGCAGTCTGTCAGAGATCAGCTGTTCTTCTCTGGCTTCAGCTCTGAGGTCAAACCCCTCTCATCTGAGAGAACTGGATCTGAGTGACAACAAGCTGCAGGACTCAGAAGTGAAGGAGCTGGTTGATCTAAAGAAGAGTTCAGGCTGTCGACTGGAGACTCTGAGGTCAGTAGATGGTTGGAGTCAGTCCACGCTGCTTTCATCAGTATGTTACTAAACACAGTCAGTATCACAGATCCAGGGTCTGTGCTACCAAGCAGGATTTGTGGTTATCAGGTTAACTTCAGGTTTAGTTTTTTCAGTCGTACGAAGCTCGTCCACTTCTTAACGAGGTAAATCACCATGGTAACATCGGATGAACGGCTAACCTGCTCCAGGTTAACTGAAGCCAATCAGACGAGCCACAAGCTGCTTGGGATCATGTGACTGAGTTGACGTGAAGACGACAGTTGTTGTTTTCATGTGAACAGGAAGTGAAGCTGGACCACAGCTGACAGCCTCACACGAGGGACAGAGACGTCTTCATCTGATCTGAGACAGTTTGTCCTCTCACTTCATCAGTGAAGAACTGATCAGGTGGATCTTTGTCACAGCTCTGAGATCAGTGGGACTGAAGCCTCTCCTCATCACCATGGTAACCAGGAGCTCTTTATACAGAGCAGAACCTCTGCTGAGGTCCATCTGTCTCCTCTGGTCCCAGTTTGTCAGAAGCAGATGTTCATCAACACACAGTGAAACATGTCTTCACCTGTAACAGCAGTAAATCCACCTCTCAGGTGTCCACTCTGCACTTTGACATGCAGAGGACACACACTGAGCTCTTAGCGTGTTCATTCCAACACGTGAACATGAAGCAGAGAGGAAGCTGCTCCACCTCTGAACAGGACTGAAGTCCCTGCTGCTCTTTCTACTGGATGAGCTGCATCACTGACTCACAGCTGATGAAGTGAGTCTCTGTGACACTGATGTCTTCTTCTCTCAACAGGTGGGGGGGGTCTTTGTGGAGCTGAGTGTGAAGAGGACGGTGTGTGTGAAGAGGACAGTGTGTGTGGACGGAGGCTGAGCTGTGTCCTGAGGATCCAGAGGCTGAAGCAGCAGCAGCTTGTGTGTAGAGCGGCTCTGACTGGGCCTTGTTGCTGGGAGGCAGAGTGGAGACAGAGCTCCAGAGGAATCAGAGGAGGTGGTTGTAATATGTAACTTCACCACTAGATGGCCCTCTACACAGATTGTGTTTATTCACATGAATAATGTGTTTATTGAAATGACACAACACAAGCAGAATATATAACCCCTCTATAAAGAGTCACATATATGTGTTTAAGTTTCCTTTATTCTGTTCCACCTTTGTCCCTCAGTCTGTCTCCATGTGTGTAGAAACACATTCTGTTTGTTTATGATCTTAAAGTTCCTGGATTCACGTCACAAATTGATTTAGTTCAACACAAAGTTCAACACAATCAAATCACTTTGAGTTTAAAATCAGAGTTTTGTGTTTGACACAAAAGATCAAAACTCTGGACTTAAAAATGTGACGTTTTCATTTCTGCATCAGGTGCAGAGCGGTGGTGGCTTTTCTACTTTTGACCCACAGGTGGCGCTGCAGTATAACAGCAGCACATCCCAGTCAAAGCCTTTATATTCAGTCTATGAGTCAAACACATGGATCATTTCCTCTGTGACAAACCAGATGTAACGAGAAGAAAAACATCTCAGAGAGAAAAGTTCTGTTTCTACTTGTCTCTGCTTTAATGCTCAATAAACATCCTTCCACCGACTTCACTGAATCATGACTCAGCGTTTCTTTCCTCTTCAAACAAACTGGTGGAAACATCTCGTCCTTGGTGCAGGTAAAAGAACAAAATCACCAGTTTGACATAATGGAAACAAGCAGAAGAAAAGTGAATGAGACATTTACAGAATGAAGAAGAGTCGATGAAGAGCAGATCATCTTTAAGTCTCTGAGGAAACTGTTAAATAAACATTTTACCATATTTAATAGAAAACTGACCCGAGGACACAGTGGCGGTTCTACATGGAGTTGCGCCCTGAGCGAGACCCCCTCCGAGCACAATATAATTGAAAGTGAAACTTAAATTTCTCAATTGAACAAATCCTTCAATAGTAAATTTTAATAACACACTTAAGAGAATCAATGCACACAATTCTGCCCAACACACTATAAGTTACAACATAAAAGTGGCAAAAATATATACAATCAGATATAGAAAAAAGTTAACAAGGGCAGAAATACAATAATATAAAATATTCGAAGGCTCACACATCTGATGCATATGAACCGCTCTAATCCGGTACCAGTGGCAGCTTTTTCACTTGAGGCTGAGAAAGCGTTTGACCGGGTGGAGTGGGGGTTCCTCATGTCGACTCTCTTGAAATTTGGGTTGGGTCCTGGTTTTTGTAACTGGGTGAAGATACTTTACTCTAACCCAAGAGCAGCTGTGCTAACAAATGGGCTGATATCTGATCTTTTCTGTCTTTCCAGGGGGACAATACAGGGATGTGCCCTTTCCCCATTACTGTTAACTATGGTTCTTGAACCGTTAGCTGTAGCAATCAGAGCTGATGTAAGGTGTGCAGGCGGGGGGTAGAGAGCACAAGCTATTTATGTATGCCGATCAGGCGCGTGCACAGACATTTTGGGGGGCAGGTGCTCAAACCAAAAAAAAGGGCACCCATTGCCAAAACTATTTATGAAATTAAAAACAATAATAATAAATAAATAAAAAACACAGTAGGATATTTTCAACTTCTATATTTGTTTATGTAAACAAACTAACTCAAATGATCAAATTGAAAAGCGCCGCGGAGCATGTCGGGGCGAAATTCTCAAAAGAACTCAAATAAATGCCCTTCAGATATCACAGACATTTGGGGGAATTGATGACAGAGAGAGTCATTTTTATTCTTAAATATTGATGTATGAAGAAAAAATTGGGCTCCAGCAGAAGAGCACTTTTCTCATCCAGGGCAAAAGGGCCAGTGCTTGAGCACCACTAGGGGTCTATCTGTGCACGTGCCTGTATGTGTGTATGTGTATGTGTCTCCTCCCCCCCCCCTCTCCTCACAGAGAGATTGTTTGATTTCCAGTAAATGCAGAGAGGAGGAGCAGTAACTGAAGCTGAAGTCAGACTCCATTTTAACAACACAACGCAGATGGTGAAACAACGTTCAGAGTCCGGTGAGTGTTAACACAACAATGTGTTGAATCTATCATTTTACTGTCAGAGACTCAGAGTCAGTTTTCTACCTGTGGACTGTAGAGAGAAGAAGAGTCAGGACAAACTCTGTGAGTGTCAGGCGTGTTCGTTTATCCTATATGAGAAGATGAGCCGAACTGGGTTTGTTCAATCAAGTATTTATTTAGGAAGCAATGACAGGGTATGCAAAGATCAGCAAAGCAATGGGCATCCAACACACTACCCCAGAACTCTAGCAGCCCCGGGGAAGCCTCGAGTCGCATCAGAACACGAGACCCAGCAGAACGGATCAGCACATCAGAACGCCTCAAACAGCCTGTGTGTGTGTGTGTGTGTGTGTGTGTGCCCCCCTCCTCACAGAGATATTGTTTGATTTCCAGTGATTGCAGAGAGGAGGAGGAGCAGTAACTGCAGGTGAAGTCAGACTCCATTTCAACAACACAACCGGTCCTGACAGAGATTCCTCACTTCGAACGGAGGGGTACCCTGAATGCCTTCCGAATCACGGGTCACCTGGGAGAGAGACCCACTCCATTAATAACAACTTAAAAATGACAAGTCTGAACCTCAGCTGCTCGGACTCGGTGTCATGAGTCCAACCAGCTGTTAACTGGTCTCTTCTTCCATTGATCAACATTCTCACAGAATGAAAGACAGATGTCTGCGTTCAGGTCTCTGGATGTGGATCCTCATCATGTGGACTCTCACCACAGCAGGTACTGAACTGAGTTCTAATATATAGAGAAAATTCACTTTCAACACAGTTTCAACGTTTATCTTTTAAATTAATGTCATTAACATAAATGATTGCATTGCTGCCTTTGCACATATCAAAATAAAAGCACAGCAGCGTTTCTGTGAAGACCATAGACTGTATATAAAGATGTGACACGTCTGTCCGTCCTGGGACAGATCCTCACATGTGTCCTTGAGGTTTCCATGTTAGTTTCATGTATTTTTATCCTTGTTTAGGGTTAACATTATATAAACATTCAATGAGTTTTAATTTTGCAGGAATCTACACGAAAATACTGATATCTGCTTACAATCATATTTTAATTGTTTATATGCTGCTTATAAAGGCGACTTCCAAGTTGATAGCATTATTTAAATTTAAAATTAAAACAAAGATGTCTGCAGAGTTTAAATGTTTATTCAAACCAGACAAATCAAATTAAAATACTAGTTTAATTATTCTGTTATAAATATAATTGTAATTAAGCTTATACATAATAATTCTGTGTGTGGAAACCAGTATAAACACTGATGTGTCGGACTCGTAGAGTGGCCAGTGTGAGTCCATCAGCAACAACACGTTATTCCACCGAGTCACTGGCTGTTTCTCACTTGTCTGATGTTCATGGAGTCGAGGGTTTGATTCTCCTTCACTGAGACTTCACAGTAAAATAAGAACTGAACAATGTGGACTTGAACCAGGAGACATGTTGTTTCTGTTCCACATCAAGTCAAAGCTCAATGAAAACAACCACCACTTCCGCTGGTGACCCTTCACAATAAAGCTCCCATACAGGTACACTGCTTATGATGACAGGAAACAGTTCACTGATCAGTTACACATTCGAGAGGCGGTGGTCTAGTGGCAGAAACTTGGACTATGGGCAGAGAAGGTCTCTGGTTCGTCTCTGGTTCGATTCCACGGAAAGACAACAAGACGAACCTGGATTGATCTGCCCAAAAATCCAAGAGTCTCTCTAGACCCTGTCTAGTGCCCCTGAGCAAGGCACCTTACTCCCCCAACATCTGCTCCCCGAGCGCTGTACATGGTCGCTCACTGCTCTGTGTGTCCTGCACACAGATGGGTCAAAAGCAGAGGTTACATTTCCCTTCCTGCATGAGTGTGCCTTTGCATGTCTGTGCATGTGTGTGGGATAAATAAAATGCATCTGCATCTACTTAATTTAATTTGACTGCCTCGTGTGGCAGGAGGTTGTTTTTATGAAAGCAGCTCAGATAAAACTACTGTATGTTAACTGTCAGCAGCCAAACAGACAGACAGTTCCATCAGGATATTTACATTCACAATCCGTCTGTGAGCAAATGTTCTAATTGCTCTTTAGAAAAAGCTTCTATTCACCACAGTTGATCCTGAACTGGTTGTTTTTTTACCCGGTGTCTCACAGATGTTCAGGTCTCCTGTGTTTTAGAGGAGAGCTGCATCTTACCCTGCAGTTTCCAGCCTGGTAAAGAACCAGTCATCCACTGGGTGAAGGTGGAACCAGGAAACCCTCATGTCCACTCCTACTACAGATCCAACAACCAGTTTGATCTCCAGAGCGAGCGCTTCAGAGGCCGGACATCGCTGTTCACAGATCAGATCTCCAGAGGAAACGCCTCCATCAGGCTGACGGGGCTGCAGCTTCAGGACCAGGGAAGATACAAGTGCTTCACCAGCATCATCGATGGAGGCAACAAAGAGTCATTTATCAACCTGAGAGCAGATGGTAAAGAAACTCAACACAAATACTAGAAATGATATTTGTGTCTTGTTGCTGTTCCCTTGTTTAACATGTGAACTGTTGGGTTGAGTTGAAGCTGATACTGAAGCATTGGACGTCTGGTTGCTGTCGGCACCTTTACCTCTTTGAAACATGGTTAGTCTCTAAAGTGCAATGCATCCTGGGACAGGTTGGACGGGGACGGATCCACTCGTTGGAGCTCGGTCTTCAAATGCAGCCCCTGAGTTGAGACACAGCTGATGTCAGCAGCTCCACATAATGGCTCATATGTGACATGTTAAATAATAATCACAATAAGTCAAATTAATGAAGAGCTCCATGTGCACGAGGCAAAGATGATCAATGAGTTATAAAAGAGTAATGTTGTCTTGCAGCTCCGGTGCGTCACATGGTCATTGAGCAGGTGGAGGACAGCTTCACCTGCCGCTCAGAGGGGATCTACCCCGAGCCACAGCTCACCTGGTCCACCAGGCCTCCGTCCACCGTGGACCTTCAGAACCAAACCTCAGTGAAGGAGACGGAGCAGCAGCTCTATGAGATCAGCAGCACACTGACACTGTCAGACAGAGACTCTGTTCTGATCTGCAGCATCAGCACTCGCAGTGGGAGGAGGAGCGTGGTGTGGTATCAACCCAGTACGTTGAATCTGCTCTATGGAACTGAACCTGTGCTTGTTTCACCTACTGCTGCATATTCATATCTGCTCCTACAGATAACTCACATCTGATGATAGAAAATGTTCAGAAAGTCTCATCAGAGCCTGAAACCACATTCTGACAACCATGATATTATTTGATCTCTTTTCTTTTCAGCTCCCGTCCATGTGTCACCGAGTGAAACAACAACAACAATCCACTGCACTGCTCCAAACACCGAACCCCCGACACACTGGGTGTGGAAGTTCAACCACAGTCAGATCATTGTGGACCAGACCGGGGTGGACGCCCCCCCCAGGGTCTCAGAGCAGTGGAGGCAGCAGGTGGAGGATGTGTCAGCGTCAGGCAGCCTCACGCTGCACCACTTATCTTCAGATCACCAGGGAACGTTCACCTGTGAACTCAGTAGTGAAGAGGAGACGCTCTTCATCAACTGCTACGTGACGATAGAGGAAGGTAAGATCCCATGAGACCAGAACTGATGATGAAATCCTCAGAGCGACTGTCAGACCTGAGGCTGGAGCAGTGAGTCCTGGTTCCTCCTGGTGGAGCAGATCCCCCAGGGCTCCGTCCTCCAGCTCATCAGGAGCATCATGTCCACATGGTGTCAGGAGAACACACAGGAACCAGGAGGACACACACACACACACACACACACACACACACACACACACACACACACACACATACACACACACACACACACACACACACACTACACACACACACACACACACACACACACACACACACACACACACACACACACACACACACACACACACACACACACACACACTACACACACACACACACACACACACACACACACACACACACACACACACACACACACACACACACACACACACAAACAAACACACACACACACACACACACACACACACACACAGACACACACACACACTACACACACATCACTGCACTTTGTTGATGCTACAGTTCTTCTCTCTGAATTACAGGTTCTTCAGGTTCAGTTGCAGGAATTGTGGTCGGAGTCCTTGTTGTGTGTGTAGCATTAGGAGCTGGAGCAGGATTATACTACTTTATAAGACAAAGGGTAAATATTAATACTAACAATAATTCTGCTGTTCATTTATTATGTGATGTCTCTTCTAATGATTATTCTTCTTTTTGAACTCAGAGCAAATGGAACCAACTAAAACAGATCATTCACAATAAGCTGCTACAGAGGATACATTTACAGTAAGTTTACTGTTTATTCTGAACTGATAATTACAATATTCTGCTCTAAAGAATAACCCTGTTGTCATGGAGATGCTGTAAACTACTTTATTCTTGTCACGTTGCTCTAACAGCTTCATCTCAGCTGCATCAGCAAACACATCCTAAAGCATCAGTTTCTGAGAGTTCCTTCAAAAACCATATCGATATTAAAGTGAAAGAAAATCTGATACCGATATATCGGCCAATAAATTCATGAAAAGATTTGACAATGATTCTTAAGATGTCGTTATCAAACCCTTACGACAAAGAAATGTAACTGAGACTTGATATTTTACAGTTTAACCATAAACTGTATTAATAACAACCCAAATACAAAGAACTTTAATTTAAAAAAAAATATTTATGTTAAATGTAACATCTATTAGTATCGTTCATTCTGTAAAATGAAAGTTTCTTTATCAGCGAACATGAAGCAGATGTGTGTGTGAACGTCTCAGATAATTTCATCTGTTATTTCTTTCATTTCCTGGAGAAGAAGTTTGTCTCATGTTTGTGGATCAAAAGCAAAAAGCACAAAGAAATGTATGATATGAAAAAATAAGTTCAATGGATTCAATAAGATTAAGAGAGAAAGAAAATGTCCTGATGTTTGATAGCTTCCCATCTTCTGCAGTTTGTGTTTATGACTGATGAAGAATATAAATCCAGGAGATTAAGATTTCAGCACCTCTGAATTTTCTTTACAGGTCAGACAATGAAGACAATAATAAGAACACCAACAATCAAATGAAGAAATGCTGCCTGAGATAGAAAAAGACAAACCTCAGGATGAAGAAGAGGAGCAGAACACGTAGAAGATGAAGACGTCAACTTTGAAACACGAGGAGGTTCCAGATCTTTAGGTGATGAGGTCGACCTCAGTTTCCATGGTAACGAGTCTGACCCGGACAACATCCTGCTTCCTTCTTCTTCTGTGAAAGACCAAACGGCTTCAGTCCCTGAACCATCAAACCCATTTGAACCCAGCTGCTGGTTTGAGGTGGAGACACAGTGTTGCTCTAAGTCTGTTTGAACTCTGGACAACATCCGGCAGAGACTTGAAAACCAACAGAACCTGAATGAAACAGCTGAGACCAAACTCATCTGACATGTTCAGCAGACTCACAGAACCTGAACCAGGTTAAAGATGAATTATAATAATTTAAAGCTCTGGAAACAATGTGAAGATTTGTATTTTATATTTGGTACCGTTTTGTATTTGCACATATTTTTATGAAACTTTACCTCATCGACTGTTATGGCACATTTAATGTTTTAATAAAATGTATTTATCTCAATCTGTGTGGTATCTTTCTGTATTTGACACATTTAGGATTTTACTCATCAGGGGATGAAAAGCTTAAATACAGAACAGAGGAGGACTGCTCATGACTTTGGTGAACTTCTATCTTGTCCTCTAGCGCCACCTGCAGTTCCAAGCTTCCATTTATCCACTGAAATCTAAATGTCTTCTCCTCTGGCTCCACCGTGTGGTCACTGGTTGTTCCAACACTTCCTCAGATCTTCTGATGTTCCTCTATGATCATGAACTTCACCCTTAGTGGAAACCCTTGTTTCCTTCAGGAGACAGAATCACTCTTTTCTTTTCTCCTCTTTCACTGAGTCACTTCCTCCTTGACTTCCAGCCCTCGTCCTCTCACAGTGATCATTGGTTCGTCTCAACACAGAGAACACGTGACTCACTGATCGATGCAATCAGCTGCTTTGACTCACGGTTCGTCACGGGTCACAGATGGTTCTTCTTTTCTTTTCCTTATATATATATATATGCTGCTTATAAACGGTGACTTTCAAGTGTGTTTGCATTATAATAATAATAGGGTTGCAGATTCCCATCAGATTCCCATCAGTTGCGCATGTGTTTGATGATGTAGTTCGCTCCGTCCATGGCCGGCTTGATCTCTGCGTACAGCTGCTCTGTCATCCCTCCGTCGCCCTGTGGACTCACCACTGCACAACCATAGCAAACACACAGAGCAGGTTGGTGTACACAACATACACACACAACACACAACAACACAATGAGCTCACACACAAAGGAGTTTGTCTTTTCACTGGTTCCTCACAGAATCCTTCATGGACCTTGTTGTGTTCTTTTATCCAAAATATGAGAAGAGCCGGTCTCTATTGGTTCAACAAGTTTTTATTAAGAAGCAAGGAAAAGGTTCAGCACAGCAATGAGCACCCAACACACTGCCCCAGCCCTCGAGCAGCACCGGGTCAAGAGTTGCACCGCACGGACGGCGGTTGTAATATATTTATAAAAGTAGGTGTAACGGGATTGGTCAATAACGAGGGGGGGTTGCCGTGGTTTAGACTTGTTTCTTCCTTGATGGTGCTCAGGTGTAGTCCCAGCCTCTTGCCACTGGAATCAGGAAGTGATGAGGAGCCGCTCCCGGTTCAGCTCCTCCTTTCACTGTCGCTGGGTAAATCTTCACATCACAGTTTGATTCTGTGTTTGATAAACAAGCCTCGACTCAGCTGACACCTTGTGACTCTTCAGTGAACATGAGCATTCTACAGACTAAACCACACCTTCATATCTGCCCTCCTGAACCTGAGGCAGCTGCTTGAACTCTGTGATGTTGAATAAAGATAAGGAGTTATGCTTTAATATGAAAAGTTAAGTATGAGAACAAGTTAAAGTTCAGTGTGTCGTATGTCACAGAGTTATCACACAACAGGCAGCAGCTCTTATCAGACCTTTATCCAGACAGGTGTGAGACTGAACAACAATGTGACGCACACACATTCCAATAACACTACGCAGCAAAGGTTATTTATAAGGTTGAGGACGACCACACAGTTCAGCACAACAACTGTAACCAGCACAATGAGGAACATCAAATACCTGAGACACACACACACACACACACACACACACACACACACACGATATATAAAGACGATGCAACAGCAAACAAACTACTTCATCCTTGGTATCTTAGATTGTTTGTCTTTATTAGGTGTGTGTGTGTGTGTGTGTTTGAGTTTGGACGATAATTGGTGGAGCCCTAATTCACACCTTATTCTCTAAGAAAAAGATATAAACAATAATATGTCATGTTTTTATGTGTTAGTCTCCTCCCCCCCCACAGAGCCACTGACATGTGATTTCTTGTAAATGCAGAGAGGATGAGGAAGTGAAACGTAGGGTGAGGTCAGGCGCCATTTTAACAACACAACGCAGAGGGTGAAACAACGTTCAGAGTCCGGTGAGTGTTAACACAACAACTTGTTGAATCTATCATTTCACTGTCAGAGACTCAGAGTCAGTTTTCTACCTGTGGACTGTAGAGAGAAGAAGAGTCAGGACCAACTTCTGTCCTCTTGCCTTTGTATATATCTATGAGTGTGACTCCCTCCCAAGCAGTCAGACAGCAAATGGTTTCCTCTACGGGTTTTTAATGAAGTCTTGTTCTCCACATCAAACCGTGAAAACTAAGTTATACACGGCAACAAAGACACAACATACAACGTTAGCTAGTTAGCAAACACAGTATCAATAATTACAATCAAGGTTAAAGTGAATAACAAACAGACAAAATACCTCGTCCTTATCACCTTTTAAAGGCATTAATTATCTTAATCAAGGAACTCTACATGTGTGTCACTACATCTGCTTGCTTCTCTGTGTTTCTTCTTCCTGTTTCTTCTCAAACAAGCAGCTCAGCGGAGGCTTCAAAACAAACGTTTTATCTCTAATTTCACAGTAATGCTATATACAAATACAAAATATATATTGGAAAACCTTTACAACATATTAAAGTAATATAGTGACAACAGTTACAGAGAGATCCATTAATGTAGTATTTCCTCCATTAATAACAATTTAAAAATAACATTAATGACTGTAACATCTTAGTTTAATAATATTTCAATGTTTTATGGTCACTTATGTTTTTTTAAGGGTTCCCAACTACCCTAAAAAAACACTATCGTTAGCATACTAGCGTTAGCATGCTAGCTAGATGACTACTGAGAATGTAACGGCTTCTTGAAGGACTGTTCCTAATCGCAGGGGAAGTTCCAACCACAACCCTGTGTGACTCTCACACACACACACACACACACACACACACACACACACACACACACACACACACACACACACACACACACACACACACACACACATGCACATGCACACACACACAGACACGCACACACACACAGAGTCACGTGATTTCCAGTAAGTGCAGAGAAGGCGGAGCCTCCAGTGAAAGTGAAAGTGTTCAGTTAGTTTTATCTGTAAGGAGCAGAGGACACGAGGAGTCTGAAGCTGGTGAGTGTTCAGCTACATTTATATTATATGTGTGTGTTTGAGCTCTCACTGTTTTTCCTCTCAGACTGAAGATGAGTGTTTATGAGGAGGAAGAGGACAGAGCAGAGTCTCCAGGGATGTCCAAACATGAGCCTCCAACCTTCAGTAATGAACCTGGACCCTCACACACAGAGTAAGAGACCTGCTACAAACATGTGAACCTGCAAACTGAATCCTCAGAGAATAAACCAGTGAATGATGTGTTCTGAATAAAAACATGTTTGTGTTTGCAGAGGTGAGGACCAGAGACTGAGAGCAGAGTCTCCAGGGTCCAGCTGTCTGTCTCTGAAGAGTGACCGGTCCAAACATGAGCCTCCAGTCTTCAGTAAAGAACCTGGACCCTCACACACAAAGTAAGAGACCTGCTACAAACATGTGAACCTACAAACTCTCCACTTTCTCTCAGTGTTTATTTGGTGGAGGTCACTGCTTGTGGCTCTAAATATGTTTTTCATGTTGTTGCGTTGATGCTGACCACTGAGGTCACTTTGTTCTCGTAACATTATCTCAGAATAAAACCACATTAATGTGGACAAAGGGGGACGGAGTAGCTGCAGGGCTCCAGCTGATCCAACAGAGGATCTTTAGTGACACAGGTGGAAGAATAGAAGATCTCAGGAGTCTGAGGCAACATCAACATTACTGTGTTTTAGTTTTAAACACAGTAATGTTTCTATATTTCCACCTCACACATAAAGTAACAGACCTCAAACCTTCAACCTCCAAACTGCTCTCTGTTTATTTAGTTGAGGTCACTGCTTGTAACAGGAGATGGGCTCTTAAACCAGGTGAAGAAGATTCTCTCATTAGAAACCAGGGGTCACACTCATCTTACTCTGTGGAGGTTAGAAGTGTAAATGAGGTGGAGTCATTCTGCATCGAGGTCTGACAGAGAAGCAAGTTGCACCATCCACTCATCTAAAGAAACCACCGTGAATCCCAGTGACCATAATAACTTCTCCCAGGTTTCTCTTTGAGGATCTTTAACAGACTCCAGTGTGTTTGTGGATCAGCTCATTAGAATCTGCTCTGTTGAAGGTTCATGACATCATCCTTCTGTCTGTGGCCTCTGGGTCTGGAGCTGTTTGAGTTCTGCTGGACGTCACCACAGCGTTCCACACAGTCCTGACATGTTTGTAAAACACCTGGAGGTGGAAGTTGGTCTTCATCGTCCAGTGTTGAAACGTTTCACTTCCTTAAGGAGAGACTGAACCTTCTTTCATCCTCTGCTCCATCGATCGTTGTGACCATCAAGGTTCAATTCATGATCCACTTTTATTTTCACTGTTCCTGAGACTTCTCTGCTCGATCCATCAAAAGTACAATCGTGTTTCTAACTTTAATGCAGATGACATAGTTTAATCCTCCAGTTCCACCTGACGGCTGCAGCTTGCCCCAATACATTTTCTTAACTGTCTTTATGATATCAAACCCTGGAGCTTTGTACAAGTCAATGAAAACAAGTTCATTATATTTGACCCTCAAAGCACTTGAGACCCTTTACTCTGAGACACCCAGCAGCCAGAAGCCCCATGTTTTCAGGATCTGTCCGTCCAGACCTTTATTGTGAATGGGATATCTCAAGATCGCCCTGAGGGACTTACTTCACATTTGGTAGAAATGTTCTCTTAGACTTACAGGTTGACTGATTAGATTTGAGAGGTCGAAGGTCACGGTGGTTGAAGGTCACGGTGGTCGAAGGTCACGGTGGTCGAAGGTCACGGTGGTTGAAGGTCACGGTGGCCTCTCCAAACATGTTATGGCCTCTTGAACAGGATGTCCCAAGTCTGTCAAGAGGAAGTTCCTTCACATTTTGACCTCTTGTCACTTGGTCTTAAAGATGAACTGTTTAGATTCCAATGGTCAAAGGTCTCTGACCTCATGAGTCTGGAAACAATTGGCAGTATTTCTAGTTTGAACCTGTTTGTCTTGTGCTTCTCATGCCTCCATTATTAATCAGTTTAAATGTGCTTTATAAAAATATGAGTTGCCAACTTGTTACTCTGGAGTCTGCCTGACTTCAGATGCTTAACTGCAGTCAACTTGAAGCTGTCAATCAATCATGAAAAAATGACAACCTGTGACTGTGACATGTGAGTTATCAGGACATGTCTTCACAGGGAGAGGAAGAGGAGTCATGTTTCTGAGGAGGAGCAGTCGTCCTGCTGTGCTTCGTGTCAGGACGTCCTGAAGGATCCAGTCTCCACCAGCTGTGGACACTGGTTCTGCAGACAGTGCATCACCTCATACTGGGACCAGTCTGGTTCTTCAGGAGACTCCTCCTGTCCCCAGTGTGGAAAAAGATCCAGAACAGGAGCTGGAGGTCAGACAGCCGGTCAGAGCAGCTCTGTACATGTGTCTGCTGATGTCTTCACTTCTGACAACAGCACATGTGGTTTTATTTTGTTCCTTCAAACAGCATCAACATTTAACATCGTTAGAAAAGCACAAAGTTAAAAAGCTTTTATTTTCTGTAGTTTTTCTGTATCTGATGAAAACAATCAGCAGATTCTCAGATTCTCTGTCTCTCACATTGTTTCTTGTCTTTCAGCAGATCGTGGTCTGCAGGAGGTTTCAGATGAACATAAGCTCAGTGTGAGGAGGAGATGTGAACATGTGACTGAAGGAAGTGATGGAACAGGAAGTAGAACCCTCCTCAACAGGATCTACACTGAGCTCCACATCACAAAGGGACAGAGTGAAGAGGTTAATACTCAACATGAGGTGTGGCAGCTGGAGACGGCTTCCAAGAAGAAGATCCTCCACGACACTCCCATCAAGGTCCACGACATCTTTAAAGCCTCCACTGACCAGCAGAGCAGCATCAGAGTCGTCCTGACCTACGGAGTCGCTGGAGTTGGAAAAACCTTCTTGGTGCAGAAGTTCACTCTGGACTGGGCAGAGGGTTTAGAGAACCAGGATGTGGGTCTGCTGGCTGTGCTTTCGTTCAGGGAGCTGAACCTGGTGAAGGACCAGCAGCACAGTCTTCTCACCCTGCTCCATGTTTTCCATCCAGCGTTACAGAAGCTCACGGCAGAGACGCTCGCTGTCTGTAAACCTTTGTTCATCTTTGACGGCCTGGATGAAAGCAGACCTTCTCTGGACTTCAACCACAGGGAGCTTGTGTCTGAGGTCACACAGAGGTCATCAGTCAACGTGCTGCTGACAAACCTCATCCGGGGGAATCTGCTTCCCTTGGCTCTCGTCTGGATAACCTCCAGACCTGCAGCGGCCAATCAGATCCCTCCTTCATGTGTTGATAGGGTCACAGAAGTACGAGGCTTCACTGACTCCCAGAAGGAGGAGTACTTCAGGAGGAGGTTCAGTGATGAAGAGCTGTGCAGCAGAATCATCTCACACATCAAGACATCCAGGAGCCTCCACATCATGTGTCAAATCCCAGTCTTCTGCTGGATCAGTGCTACAGTTCTGGAGCACATGTTGACCACAGACCAGAGAGGAGAGCTGCCCAAGACCCTGACTGACCTGTACTCACACTTCCTGCTGGTTCAGACAAAGAGGAAGAACAACAAGTACGGTGAAGAACATGAGACGACTCCACAGCAGCTGACGGAGGCTGACAGGGACGTTCTCCTGAAGCTGGGGAGGCTGGCACTTAAACATCTGGAGGAAGGAAACATCATGTTCTACCAAGAAGACCTGGAGCAGTGTGGTCTTAATGTCACAGAGGCCTCGGTGTACTCAGGAGTTTGTACTGAGATCTTCAGAAGAGAGTGTGTGATCTTCCAGAAATCAGTCTACTGCTTTGTTCATCTGAGCGTTCAGGAGTTTCTGGCTGCAGTCTACATGTTCCACTGTTACACACTCCACACAGAAGAACTCAACAGCGTCTTGGGAACATATTGGGACACAGACAGTACCTTCTCCCTGGATGACCTCCTGAAGAGAACCATGAAGAAATCCCTCACCGGTACAAATGGTCATCTGGACCTGTTTGTTCGCTTCCTTCACGGCCTCAGTCTGGAGTCCAACCAGAGAGTCTTAGGATGGTTGCTGGGTTGGACAGGGAACAATCCTGAGATCATCAAGAGAATCATCAACAACCTGAAGGAGATGAGGAGTGTTAACATTTCTCCTGACAGAAGCATCAACATCTTCCACTGTCTGACTGAGATGAACGACCACTCAGTTCATCAGCAGATGAAACAGTTCCTGACGTCAGAGAACAGATCAAAGGAGAAACTCTCTGAGATCCACTGCTCAGCTCTGGCCTACATGCTGCAGATGTCAGAGGAGGTTCTGGATGAGTTGGACCTGAAGAAGTTCAACACATCAGTCCAGGGTCAACTGAGACTGATCCCAGCTGTGAGGAACTGCAGGAAGGCTCGGTGAGTCCAGACATGATCAATAACATGTTCAATCAGTGGAGATGAGTCGTTCTTCAGATACACTCAGTGTTAAATGATTCTCATTGTTTTGGGCAGCATGGTGTCGCAGTGGTCAACACTGTTAGTGCAGCCTTTCTGTGAGGAGGAGGTTCTCCTGGTGTCTGCAGGGTTTTCTCTGGGTTCTCCAGCTTCATCCAAGAACCATAAGACATGTAGATCGATATCTAATCAGTCCAACTGATCAAAATGTGAAGAAATCCCCTAAAGACAGACTTGAGACTTCAAGAGGCCATGAACATGTTGTGTGACCTTGACCTTTGACCTTTGACCGTCTGAATGAACGCTTGAACTAAATCTGAAAGGATTCTCTTGAGGAGTTTTTAACATGTTCATGAGGCAAAGAGGAGATTTACCAGGGTGAGGGTCACATGATCACGTTTTGTATGAATGTTGTGTTTTCTGACTTCATTCTAACAGATATTTTCTTTAATTACAGACTTGTTGGTTGTGTACTCTCAGAGACTCACTGGGAAGTTGTGGCCTCAGCTCTGAAGTCAGACCCCTCACATCTGAGAGAACTGGATCTGAGTGGAAACAAGCTGAAGGATTCAGGAGTGAAGCTGCTGTGTTCTGGACTGGAGAGTCCAAACTGTTTACTGGAGACTCTGAGGTCCTTAAATCCTTCTTCACTTTTCAGACTTTCTTTCTTATTGGGTCATTATTTATTTAAATTGTCTCAGTTCTGCTCTGCTCACTGTCCCTCAGTCACCTGTCACTCACCCAGCCTGTCAGTCACGTCCACCTCATCAACTCCATTCACCTGCACTCACCTGCTCCTGATCACTAAGAAAGTGTCAGTAAATAACATGTGGACTGAGGCCGAGCACTCGTCCTCCTCAGGTTTTCAAAATAAGACACATTCTTATTGAAACACGTTGGACAGTTGATAAGTATAGAAACAAACAGGAAGTGACATCAGGAGCCATCCCTACTTTAAACAGTGTTTAATTACACAAACCTGCTCAGTGACCAACACACAGAGAAGAAGGTGATGAATGAAACAATGGTCCAACATGTCTGATCTGATATTTATCTTCAGGTCACAGACTGGACTGAGGTCAGCAGCATGTTGAGAGTCTGTGTTGACATGATGATGATCCACAACAACAGGAGGACACATTCTAATATTCATATTTCATTATTCAGGTTGATTGGCTGCAGTCTGTCAGAGATCAACTGTTCTTCTCTGGCTTCAGCTCTGAGGTCAAACCCCTCTCATCTGAGAAAACTGGATCTGAGTCTAAACTACAAACTGCAGGACTCAGGAGTGAAGGAGCTGTGTGGTTTTCTACAGAGTCCAACCTGTCGACTGGAGACTCTGGGGTCAGTTCACTGACTGACTTTTATAGATCTCATATCTTTAAAACAGCATTTATACACTATATATCTCATTTAATTCTAATTTAACATAATTCCTCTTCATACATAACTTGAATCCATTCATTAATTAATCTGTGACTTTTTAAATATTCAGCTACTTGTTAAAACACTGAGTTTAGTTCTGGATTTCCTAAACTGATCTGCAGGACAGAGACCGGGTCCAAATAATCTATTTGTACTGAATCAGGACTCGTTTTTATTCAACACGTCTGATTTCATATTTATCTTCATGTTATGAGTCTGTGCTGACATGAATATGTGACTGTTATTTTCACAAATTAACTCATTTTAATTTACAGTTAAGTTTTATTCTTTATCCAGGTTGAGGAACTGCATACTGTCAGAGATCAGCTGTTCTTCTCTGGCTTCAGCTCTGAGGTCAAACCCCTCTCATCTGAGAGAACTGGATCTGAGGTGGAACAACCTGCAGGTCTCAGCAGTGAAGGAGCTGCTTGATCTACAGCAGAGTTCAACCTGTCGACTGAAGACTCTCTGGTCAGTAGATGGTTGGAGTCAGTCCACGCTGCTTTCATCAGTATTTTACTAAACACAGTCAGTATCACAGATCCAGGGTCTGTGCTACCAAGCAGGATTTGTGGTTATCAGGTTCACTTCAGGTTTAGTTTTTTCAGTCCTACGAAGCTCGTCCACTTCTTAACGAGGTAAATCACCATGGTAACATCGGATGAACGGCTAACCTGCTCCAGGTTAACTGAAGCCAATCAGACGAGCCTCAAGCTGCTTGGGATCATGTGACTGAGTTGACGTGAAGACGACAGTTGTTGTTTTCATGTGAACAGGAAGTGAAGCTGGACCACAGCTGACAGCCTCACACGAGGGACAGAGACGTCTTCATCTGATCTGAGACAGTTTGTTCTCTCACTTCATCAGTGAAGAACTGATCAGGTGGATCTTTGTCACAGCTCTGAGATCAGTGGGACTGAAGCCTCTCCTCATCACCATGGTAACCAGGAGCTCTTTATACAGAGCAGAACCTCTGCTGAGGTCCATCTGTCTCCTCTGGTCCCAGGTTGTCAGAAGCAGATGTTCATCAACACACAGTGAAACATGGCTTCACCTGTAACAGCAGTAAATCCACCTCTCAGGTGTCCACTCTGCACTTTGACATGCAGAGGACACACACTGAGCTCTTAGCGTGTTCATTCCAACACGTGAACATGAAGCAGAGAGGAAGCTGCTCCACCTCTGAACAGGACTGAAGTCCCTGCTGCTCTTTCTACTGGATGAGCTGCATCACTGACTCACAGCTGATGAAGTGAGTCTCTGTGACACCGATGTCTTCTTCTCTCAACAGGTGGAGGTGATCTTAGTGGATCTGAGTGTGAAGAGGACAGTGAGTGTGGACGGAGGCTGAGCTGTGTCCTGAGGATCCATACAATTTTAAAATTAACAATTTAGTAGCAGTGAAATGCTAAATAAATGTTTTATTCATACAGTGCATCTTTTAGCAGCACTTTGTTGTTCCACTCTCGGTTCAGCATTATTACCTTACATTACATGTCATTTAACTTACGCTTTTGTCCAAAGCGACTTACATTTTGAGTACACTCAGCATTTATGAGGGGCCATTTAGGGGTTCAGTATCTTGCCAAGGACACTTCGGCATGCAGATGGGGATCGAACTGCCGACCTTCAGGTCGGAGGACGACCGCTCTATCCCTCAGCCACAGCCACCAATAAATGGCCCTTACTTAAACCACTTTGTAGTTTTACTTTTTCTTCCTTGATTCTTGTTGATTTGGGTTTTGTTTAATGCACTTATTGTAAATCACTTTAGATAAAAGCGTCAGATAAATGAAATGTAATGTAAAGGCAGAGTGGAGACAGAGCTCCAGAGGAATCAGAGGTCATTGTAATATGTAACTTCACCACTAGATGGCCCTCCACACAGATTGTGTTTATTCACATGAAGAATGTGTTAGTTGAAATGACACAACACAAGCAGAATATATAACCCCTCTATAAAGAGTCACATATATGTGTTTAAGTTTCCTTTATTCTGTTCCACCTTTGTCCCTCAGTCTGTCTCCATGTGTGTAGAAATACATTCTGTTTGTTTATGATCTTAAAGTTCCTGGATTCACGTCACAAATTGATTTAGTTCAACACAAAGTTCAACACAATCAAATCACTTTGAGTTTAAAATCAGAGTTTTGTCTTTGACACAAAAGATCAAAACTCTGGACTTAAAAATGGAACGTTTTCATTTCTGCATCAGGTGCAGAGCGGTGGTGGCTTTTCTACTTTTGACCCACAGGTGGCGCTGCAGTATAACAGCAGCACATCCCAGTCAAAGCCTTTATATTCAGTCTATGAGTCAAACACATGGATCATTTCCTCTGTGACAAACCAGATGTAACGAGAAGAAAAACATCTCAGAGAGAAAAGTTCTGTTTCTACTTGTCTCTGCTTTAATGCTCAATAAACATCCTTCCACCGACTTCACTGGAATCATGACTCAGCTTTTCTTTCCTCTTCAAACAAACTGGTGGAAACATCTCGTCCTTGGTGCAGGTAAAAGAACAGAATCACCAGTTTGACATAATGGAAACAAGCAGAAGAAAAGTGAATGAGACATTTACAGAATGAAGAAGAGTCGATGAAGAGCAGAGCATCTTTAAGTCTCTGAGGAAACTGATTAATAAACATTTTACCATATTTAATAGAAAACTGACTCGAGGACGTTTTATACAAACCTAGATGAAGATTCTTGTTGTACGTTCTCGAACACCACCTCAGAACAACCACCAGGGGGAGACTGTAGCAGCCTCTGGGAACAGCTGCATGCTGGGAAATAACTGATGATGGGAGGTTCACAGCAGAGACAAGGGACAGAGAGGCTGTCTCAAACCGCGCACTTTACGAAGTACACTGCAGTGCAGTGCACTTACATCTGTAGTGCACTCCGTCGCTGATTAGTGCTGTCTCAAATGGAACACTTACGTTAACCACTTGGCGGAAGTGACGGACGCAAATCTGTTTTAGAAATGAAATGAAAAGCTGCCAAAAAGGCTCCTCCTCTTCCGCTACGTAGCCAAGATGGCGCCCGTTTAGGGCGAGAAGTGTCCATCGTTTTACACTGCATTTTTTGACCGTTTGCAGTGCGCCATCCGGGTACTTTCAGTGCCCTGAATTCTGCTGGTTCTGTCAGTGTGAACGCCCTAAGCCCTAAAAGTCAGTGCTCGAAGTGCACAAGTGCGCGGTTTGAGACACAGCCAGAGTGTCTGAGAGATGATGTCCTGAAGACAGGGGACATTTTGGATCTGTTGTGTTGAACAGTTTGTGTTATTTTGTGGAGACACTTAAGATTAAGATTAAGATCCATTTATTGTCCCAAACACATGCACAGACATGCAAAGGTACGGAAGAGGATTAGGGCCACTGTGGAAAAAAAAGTGAGTTCTAACTTTTATCTCAGAATTCTGACTTTTATCTCAGAATTCTGACCTTAATCTCAGAAGTATTGGTGCCTGTAGCGAATCAATTTCGGGGCTCAGAGCAATCCAACATAGGCTACTACTTTCCCCCTTTGCCACGGACCAAAAATGTCGGACCTCAGTGTCTACACCGGTCTACACTGGGCACTGGTAGGGATGTAACGATCGTGAAGTAGGCCACGTGGGGCGGTCGGCGGTGTTTAGGCTGGTGCATGCTTCTGAAACTGCGTCTGGGGCTTTTCACGCCGCTGTGGCGCAGGACTCGTTGTCATTCATGCTTTCCCCCAGAACACTAGGCAGAATTCTGAGATTAAAGTCAGAATTCTGAGATAAAAGTCAGAATTCTGAGTTTAAAGTCAGAATTCTGAGATAAAAGTCAGAATTCTGAGATAAAAAGTCAGAACTCACTTTTTTTTTCCACAGTGGCCCTAATCCTCTTCCGTACAAAGGCACACTCATGCAGGTAGGGACATTTAACTTCTGCTTTTGACCCATCTGTGTGCAGGACACACAGAGCAGTGAGCGACCATGTACGGGAGCAGATGTTGGAGGAGTAAGGTGCCTTGCTCAGGGGCACTAGACAGGGTAGGGAGACTCTTGGATTTTTGGGCAGATCAATCCAGGTTCGTCTTTTTGTTGTCTCTCCGTGGAGTCGAACCAGAGACGAACCAGAGACCTTCTCTGCCCATAGTCCAAGTTTCTGCCACTAGACCACCACCTCTTCTATCTCAACATGATGGTTTCACTTCCTGTTCAAGCCCGTCTCAGTTCTTTGTGACTTCAGGATAAGAAATGTTTGTCAGAGTCAGTTCCTGACAGGCTCAAGTTCTCACTGTGTGGAGAGGTCATCATGTGACTTTGTTATGATCCTCAACACACGTGTGTCTGATCAATATATTTATCTTTTATTATCTATCAGTTCAATGTTATTTGTATTTCACATAATCACAACATATCGTGGCACTTAACCTGTTCAGGTTGAGAGAAGAGAGACGGGGGGTAGAGGAGAGAGAGAGAGATCAGTAGCAGGTGACTCATCCACTAGTTGTTATTAAGTCATTAATAGATGAGATACTTATAGATGTAATTAATTGTAATAGCAGCTCACATTGGCTGATTGGGGTCAAAGTATCTACTGGTCAACTTGTTTACCATCATCCAGAAGAACATGAACTCACGGACTGTTGCTGTGAATCCACATACTCCTGATTGGGATTTTTTGGGGTTTATAAACAACATATGCTCTTACAGAATATAACATATCTCTCACCTGTAAGTGTGTCCTCATCAGCACCTTAATCTACTATGTGTACTTTCTGGTTTGATGGAAAACTGCATTTTGTTGTACTTGTATTACAGGAAATGACAAAGTTGAATCTGAACATTTTATTTTCTCATTGTGAGACAGAACGTTTTCTACATTTTCAGAGATTAATTCTTGGATCTTGATAAAAATCCTGACGTGTAAGAGAAAATTTGTTTTTATTCTGCTTTTCCCACCAATTAAATCAAGGACAGAACTCTAGAACCGGACAGACTGAACAAGATGTTAATCTGTCAATAGGCACATGGAACCATCGACACGACATCGAACAGGGCGCACAGAGATGGGGACGTGTTTCGCCGGCGGACCAACTGTTTCCGGTCGGTGTGTTTAAAGCGGAAGTGAGAGTCGGACCCTGAGTGAGAGCTGCCGCTGGTTTCTGTCGCTAAAGATGAAGTTTCTTCCCAAACTGCTGCTGCTCGCGCTGTTAGCCTTCCCGGCTGCGCTGCTCACCAGAGGTAACCCGGACCCTAACCCTATACCTAACCCGAACCCTCCGCTGGAGACAGGCTCCGGTAGCTAGCTGCCGCGGACGTGCTAGCCTAGCAGCTAGCTAGCTCAGTGAACAGGGCTGGACTCATTTAGATCTACCTGGAGGTAACTGTGTGTGACACGTGGCGCTTCTCCGGACTCGGTGATAGTTTGTGGTCGTGAAGTGAAGTGAAGTGAGTTCTGTCCCGTGAAGGTCTCTGGATGGAGCTGAGTGTTAGCTGCTAGCTGTTAGCTTGTAGCTGCAGGGCCGCACTTTGTCCGCCTGCTAACACTGACGTGTCCTTACTGAAGCTAACATGCTAACTGTTTCTGGGCTCTTCCAGAAAGAGGCTTCACTCCCCCGGTGACCTCACTTTACATCGCGGGGACTTAGAACATTTTAATAAACTGGGAAATGTCTGATTTGTTCATTCAGCGGAAACACGAGTCTCATTTTAAATGTAGCATCATGCTAACAGCCTTCTGGTTGGAAGCGTCACGGAAAGTCTGGATTAATTTCCTCGTAATTATAATATAATATAGAGAATGTGGTCACGTGGCTGAAGATCATCTGCAGCTTCTTCTCTTTAAAGTCGAGATGTTGATGATCTGTCAGTTTCTCTCTCTCAGGCTGTAACGAAACCAACTACATGTTCTACTCGATCTGAGCTCACCTGCTTTTCACTGTGGTTCCAAACCTCAGATTCTGTGTAAAATCCACATGTGGAATTATTAACAAGTAATTTTTATTCTGAAAGAATTCATATTTCATCTCTTGGTGATGATTTTCTGCTTGTTGCGTGTTGTTCTCGGCTCCAAGTTACTCGCCACACAGAATATAGTTTACAACAACACTCCTCCAGCAGCTTTAAGCAGAACTGATCACGTGTCTGCGTGTTTCAAATCTATATTCAAAGAAATATCTGAACCTGATCTTCTGTCCCATGATGTGAATGAAGCCGGCGACTCCTGAAGACCACGATGACTTTGAACATCTTCACATCGCTTCAGCAGAAGATCGGAAACATGGTTTTAGTTTAAGAACTCCAGGCTTTAGGCTGGATGAGCACAAGCTGCCACGTTTGGATACGATGGTGTAGAGTCACGACAGCTGATGAGGACTTTCCTGATTCGTCCGGCTCCTGTCACATGACCTCTTTCCAGTAGAGAAACCTCCAGCCTCATCTCCCAGAGACAAACACAACATGGAGAATCAGTTACTGACCCTGTGGGGGTCACTAACAGCTGTTCAGTTCTGTATTTTACAAAGATACAGCTGTTTCAATGGGGGGGAGACCAGATGTGATTTGTTCACACTGGCACATGCATGTGACGGGTCATGTGATATCAGTTTTCATGCGAGTTAGAACAGAGATTGATTAAAACTGAGACAGAAGTCGTGTGAGTGTAAAACCGTCGCCTGTCGGATGCAGGCTGAGCCTTCAGTCACTTCTCCTCTCCTGCTCCGTGGTTCTGGTTCTGCTGCTGAAGCAAAGAGCTGCAGGTGTTTGACCTGTTGTTGTTTCTGATGTGGTTGAAAAACACTGAAGAACTCTTCACCCAATTCACTGAGAGTAACATGTTGTTTTGATGTCAGGGCCGCTGGTGAGTGCTCAGGATCTGACTGAGGATGAGGAGCTGAGGCCGTGGAGGAAGATGTGGTGGACGATGTGACGGCTGAAGACGAGGACGATGAGGCGGAGGTGGAAGACGATGATAACGTGGAGCTGGTGAGTGAGCGACTGCATCTAGCTCCAAATATCACAAACAAAACGGTTGGACAGAATGTTAGTGACACACATAGAGGATGGATGATTTAAAATGTTCTACAGTGACATGTTTATAATCTTAAATGTCAACGTGTGGACTCGTATGTTAATAATGAAACTGATCATTAAATACACTTTATACAAGCCTAGATTCGACTTGAAGTTATGAATTAATACTCAGGGAAACTAAACCTGCTGATTTTGTGTCTGGGTAGACAGAAGAAAAAGAAGAGGAAGAGGAGGAGGCGCTGGTTGGAGAGGTGAAGGCCTCCCCCAACGCTGACACCACCATCCTGTTCGTCAAGGGAGATGGTAAAGAACTCATTTCTCTCATTCATCATTTCTGCATCGCTGTGAAATCCTCGTCTGACCCGTGTCCTGGTTTCCCTCCAGACTTCCCAGCCAACGACATCGTGAAGTTCCTGCTCGGCTTCACCAACAAGGGATCCGAGGAATTCGTGGTGGAGTCTCTGGACGCGTCTTTCCGTTACCCACAGGTAGGAGTCTCAGGGACTCCTCCTGCTCAGCTCCAACCACCACAGGTCCCTGGTCCCTGATCAGTCTAACCTGGTTCTGTTTGTCTCGGTCAGGATTACCAGTTCTACATCCAGAACTTCACCGCCCTGCAGCTGGGCACCGTGGTGCCAGCCAGCAAACAGGCCACGTTCGAGTACTCCTTCATCCCCGCGGAGCCAATGGGGGGGCGGCCGTTCGGACTCGTCATCAACCTGAACTACAAGGACGGCAGTGTAAGGATCTCCATGCTCTTCAACGTTTAACCTTCTGACCTTTCTTCTTCCTCCATCTCTTCTCCTCCCTCTCTCATGTCCTGATCTCCCTTCTTTTCCTTCTTTGTCTTCCTCTCTGCAGGGAAACGTCTTCCAGGACGCGGTGTTCAACCAGACGGTGACTATCACTGAGAGAGAGGACGGCCTGGACGGGGAGACGTACGTGTTGGTTCTGCTTGTCTCAGTTATTTCTGTGTTATGTCTCTGAGCTGGTGACACCTAGTGGCCAGAGGCGTCATGTGAACGTGATGTCTCAAGAACGCCTTGAAGGAATTTCTTTAAATTCAGTTCTGGATGAACTTGATTATCTTTTGAGGTCAAGGGTCACAGTGACGTCATTAGTATGTGATTGAAACATTACTGTTTGGTGGTGGTGTATTTCTAGGGTCTTTCCCTCTTGGTCCTCACCCTCTTGTCTCCTCCATGTTCAGGATCTTCATGTACGTCTTCCTGTCGGGCCTCGGGCTGCTGGTCGTCGTCGGCCTCCACCAGCTGATGGAGTCTCGAAAGGTAAACATCACGTTTATCATCTCTCGTTCATTAACAGAGCAAATGATCCAGAAGAAGAGTTATTCATTTAAAGGTTCAGTTTCAGATCACCAACCAATCATGTGCATGTTGAAGTCAAATCTCTTGATGAAGTGAAAAGTGATTTCAAATAATAACAAGTGTTAAAGATGGACTTAACACTCTGTTGTCATGACAACAGGGAAACTTTGAGTTTGTCATTTGAAGAAACCCTGAAGTAATGTGCCTGGCTTGTGTCTGTGTGTGTCTGTGTGTGTCTGTGTGTGTGTGCAGAGGAGGCGTCCAGCTGCCAAGGTGGAGATGGGAACCTCGAGCCACAGCGACGTGGATCTGAGCTGGATCCCTCAGGAGACACTCAACCAGATCAGTACGTACTCTTCACTCATTGATGAACAATAACTGGTTCAGTGTTTTAAATCCTGAGTGACGACAAACTGCTGAATGAGTTCAGGTGAATTAACATGAACACAAACAAATGGCTGCTGGAGTCCAGACGTTCTTCATGTCCTTTGATGTTTCCTCGCTGGTCAGCTGACGTCTGTGTTGTCTTCCTGCTTCACCTGTTTCTCAGTGACCTTTAACCTTCTCTCTCTCTCTCTCCTTCTTCTTCCTCGCTGTCACGCTTCCCTGCGTCTTCAGTGCAGAGTCGCAGAGGTGAGGTCTGCTGCATGTCGTGTGTCTGGACTCTGAACCTTCTAGTCTTATTTCAATGTTTCTTCTCAGATGAATGAATGGTGGGGGGGCGGGGGGGTGTAAACCGAAACCTTGTTTTATTCATCAGTTCAAACCAACATTCTCTCTTTATGAGCAAAACTTATTCTATTAATTAAAAGTAAGATTTGTATACAACATTAAAGTGGAGCTTTGGCTGCACCAATAAATCTCTTTTCTTAATCACAATTCTCTTTTTGGATTTAACTGTCTAACACACAGACTGTAAATAAAGATGACGTCATCTGTGTCGCCCCCTGGTGGCTGGCTGCAGTGTAGCTCATAAACTCCACCTCCTCCATGTTAGTAGAGGAAAACCTCTTTAATCTTCATGTAGAGCAGGAAGTGAGGTCTGGTCATAGGGTCAGGATGAATCTGAGGTGTGAACATGAGATCAGATCTCAGATCAGATGTTATGAGCAGGTGTGAACGAGGCCAGATGTTTGTCTGTTGGTCGTCCTCCTCCTTCACACTCTCTCTCTCTCTCTCTCTCTTCCCCCCCCCTCCTCACAGACAAAGCGTCTCCGAGACGATCTCCACGCAAGAGGAACCAGAAACGCTCGGCCGGTTCCGACGAGTGACGGGCGCCTGGCCCCGCGGCGACATCACTCCACCCGCCCCTCGGGCTGCGAGCGCCACATCAAGCGCACTCTGCCGCTCTACTGAGAAACTTTGACCAGTGCCAAGCTCAGCGATGGTTCTATGTTCAGCTTGAAACCTGCTGAGCGCGCACACACACACACACACACACACACTGCACTGCCCTATTTGTTTAAGTTGTGTTGGTGAAGCCGTCACACGAGGAGGTTTGTTGTGTTTCTGAGACACGACAACGTTTCCTCTCTGACGGGTCAATAACTGCTGATGTCATCATTGTTCTGTTTGTTTTTTTACTTTGTTCAGTTTTGGTTCATTTGGCTGAAAAGATTCATCGGATCAAAGGATCCACACGAAACGAGTCTGCGTTAAACTTTGTCCGTTTTCTAGAAGAAACATCGAACGATGAATCCTCAGATTTTTGAAGCATCGATGGAAAACGTTTACTCTTTTCTACGTTCTGTAGAAATGATGAAACAGACGCTGAGTTTAGCAGATTCGTTCCTGAGTAGATTCAGTCTCACTCCGGTGTGATGGAGACACCATGACGGCTTCTCTTTTGCAGTTTGTTTGTTTTTCGGTGTCGTTTTTGCGTTAGAATCCATCTTTTGTTTTTGTGGTGAGTGTCTGCTCTCCTCACTCTGCTCCATCCCTCCCTCCTCTGCTCCATCCCTCCTTCATCTCCTCCTTCCACTGCTCCATCCCTCCCTTTTCTGAGACGGTTCACACGGCGCCTGACACTCTGAATCAGGTCCAGATCTTCTTCTGGACGTTTCAACACCCGGAGGCAACAACAGGACGTGTTTGGATTTGAAGACAAAACAAAAACGGCTCAAACTAAGAAAATGTCAAGTGAACATAGAAGAAGTTTTAAAGAACAACTCATGAAATGAAGTCAAACATTTTCTTTTCTCCATTGAATCGTGAAAACCCCTAAAGCACTGGTGCAAACACTGATGGACGCTGACGCAACATTATCGGGCTAATTTATTTGAGTGACAGATTGGCTTAACTGGGAGGGTGGGTTTCTGTACTGTATTTCTGTTTTACCACTAGGGGGCGTCGCGGGCTCTGCAGCGTTTGAATGTTGGTCGACTGAAGCTTCTGTGAGTCGTTGACCTCAGGTTGAAACACGTGGTTCAAACAGGAACAAGCTGTCGGGTCGAACGTTCAGACACAAGCTTCTACTTTTATTTGCTTTTAAACGTGCAGGAGAATAAACGATGATTTGCTGTAGATCCACTGAGTCCGTGTTTTTAATTCTGCTTCAGTTCTGTCTCAATATTTACTGATGAAAAACAAATGAAAGCTGCAAATGGAGTCAAAGTTAAATTTAGAAGTTACATCAGAAACTGAGTTACTTTTCATGACAGCACATTTGAATAGACCATGACTCAGTGTAACTCACAGGTTTAATAAGCTGCAGCGAATCACACGCTCACAAATATCAGTCCACTGGAAACTGGATTCTTCTTTTTATCACGATTAGAATTGTTCTGATAAATCAGTCAAGCACTGCAGGAGAGGGGGGGCTCCCTCCTCACCCTGTTTACTGCAGCAGGGAAAGTATATATACCACAGATTTTAAAACTCATTTCCTTTCTCTTGTCCCCTCTCTCCTTCCTCCTCTTCCCTCTCTCCTTCCTCCTGTCCCCTCTTCCCCTCTCTCTTGCAGTGCCTGTTTTCTCCAGCAGGAGGGAGTATGACTCCAGCTGAGAACTAATTTCCTTATATCTCCTCTTCCCCTCTCTCCTTCCTCCTCTTCTCCTCCCCTCCCTCCTCTTCCCATCACTCTTTCCTCATGTCTCCTCTTCCCCTCTCTCTTGCAGTGCCTGTTTTCTCCAGCAGAGGCAGAATGACTCAGCTGAGAAAACTATTTCCTTATGTCTCCACTTCCCCTTCCCCTGTCTCCTTCCTCCTCCTCTTCCCATCTCTCCTTCCTCCTCTTCTTCTCCTCCTCCCCTCCCCTCCTCTTCCCCTCCTTCCTCATGTCTCCTCTTCCCATCTCTCTTGCAGTGCCTGTTTTCTCCAACAGAGGCAGTGTGACTCCAGCTGATTTTAGAACTAATTTCCTTATGTCCTCTCTTCCCCTCTCTCCCTCCTTTTCCTCACTCTCTCTCCCTCCTCTCCTCTTCTCCTCTCTCTCCTTCCTCGTGTCTTCTCACTCTCTCTAATATTCTGTTATTAAAGACACATGTAGACACAGAACTTCAAAATAAAACCAACACTGTAATTCAGTATTAAATTTTGTTCTGGTTTATTACAGAGCTTTTTTTCTTTTATATACAGAGACATAATTTGCAAAATACTGAAAGTATTTCACTCAAAGTACTATAAAGTTGTATATATATATTAAATTATTGTCTCTAAAACACGGGGGGGTGGGTCACTGGAGGCCCAGCTTCGCCTCCTTTACACCGAGGCTTCACTGAGGTCGGAGGAAACCTCATAACTTTCTCACTTATTGATATTTTCATGTGAAACAGAAATGTAATGTCAGTTTGTAGAATTGTTCAGGCACTGCTGTAAAGTAATCTTTTTCTCAAATTGGCAGAAATATATCAGAAAGAAATATATATTCACAATCTGAGATATGAGGTTTCTGTGGAACTGATATGAAGCCGGACCCGACGGAACCACTTGACAATCGGTGTGAAACCAGTTGAGGTGTAAACGGGGCGACGGCGGATCCATGAACTGACGCGGTTCTGTAAAAGAAATGCAGCTTCACTCGCCGCCTGGTTTACACAAGTGTGTAGTGCAGTTCACACAGTCAAGAGTAACAACAGTACAACAATGAACAATGACACCACTTCCTGTGCATGTCCTCCGTGTTGGTACCTACGAGTTAGTCCTTTGTTTTGTGAAGGTGACACTCGGGCCCGACTCAATCCCGTGTTCAGTTGCTGCTGTGACGCGACACAGTCGATGTGCAGCTGAAGTTTTGTGCTCAGTGAAACCAAAGGTCCAGATTCACAGAAGTTCAACACAAACCTGTTGTCGGTGGTAAATGTCGAGCACGCGATGTAAGCTTTCGATCCAAACCAGAGCAATACCATCAAGAAGCAGAGAATCAAGAATCAACGTTCGATGGTGTGTGTTTCATTCTCTCGCCGTGGAAACATCTGACTTTGAATTATTACACAAATCAAAACTCTTGTGTCAAATTCTCATATTGAAACTGAGGAAGTTAATTTCTTTTCCTGAATATGCAGATTCGCATCTTGACTTCATGAACCAGCCCATTTTCTGATTGGTTGTTTTGGTCATTTGAAAGTTTTTCCTCAGAATCTGGTGAATCGACTTCCTGTCGTGTCCTTTAAATCGTGTCATCAGCCAATCGCTCTCGGTGCTGAGCCTCAGCGTGACGGGTGGGTGAGGGTGAGACCGTGGACCTCGTTCATTATCAAAAACACTGAATCAGTCGCTCAGCCAGTCAGTCGAAGTGAGAGCATGGCTTGGAGCGATGGTGATGTTAGCAGAGCACACCTGTCTATTGCTACTGAATCAGCCCTTCAGCACAACTGCAGGGTTCAGCATGTCTCAACTATCTACCTACATGTTTATTATCTCTATAGATCTAGTAGAAACAGATCCAGAACCAGTAAAACTCTTCTTTTTGTCCTTTTCCTTTTTCATATTAGTCTAATAAAGCGTTTAGTAAAGATCCCCCGGTTACCACGACGACGGAGAGAGAGAGAGAGAGAGAGAGAGAGAGAGAGAAGAGAGTGTAATATTGATCGACCAGCGAACGCTGAACGCACTTTGACACTTGAATAAAAAACTCACTGCTATCACGTCAGTGTGTTTGTCTGTGATTCCTCAGTAACACTGTCTGTGCTGCTGTCAGGGAAACAATCTCTTCTACTCTGTTCAGGTGTTTTGTCATTTCAGGGTTTTCCCTCAGTTCAGCCACAGATTCAAACAAAGTGAGAAAAAAGCTTCTCTAAAATTCACGTGAAAGAAGTCGGCAAACCGTTATTGCTTAACGCGGTTTTGGTCTTTTTGTTTCTCTTGCAAATAGATAAAGAGTCGTGTCAGTGAGCCTCCATGAAATCTGAATCTGAGATCTAACAAAGCATAAATAAATAAAATAAATAATATACATAAAATAAAGGCTGATGTATTCGAAGAGTTTCTTTTCAATCTTAAGATTTGTTGGAGGAAAAAACAAAATTCCTTTGATGTTTGTTTTTAAATCAATCGATTGTGAGATATATTTCTTTTCTATCATTGGAACTTTGTCCAATTGTTCCAAACCTCAGTTTCTCTTCTCATTTTAGAATCTAACAGAATCACTGCATATGAAAGTATCACTATTGATTCAAATGAACGCTTCATATCATTTATGGAACAGAAGTGAAGAAGCTTGCAGCAGCGTGGTGTCAGTGTCCTGGAAACAAGCGCTCCGCTGCAGATCCTGGTTTCAGTTTTTCAAACTGTTTTCACTAGGAATATGTTATACAGTGTAAATCTGTTAATTGAATATCTTTCTTATCAGCAACAAATGAAATGAAAAGACACAAAGAAGAAAAAGAGTTTACACCCACTCTAGTCCCGTCACTTCCCATGTTTGTTGGACATTTGATCGTTTTACGTTGCTTTGTTGAAGTTACATAAACAGCTTCATGAATTCAGAGATGAATAATCGCAATGTTCTTCAGCGATAAACGAGATCTGAGTCATAAAGAGCCGACAGCAGAACCGAGTCTCTGCTGCCACCTGTGTTTCAACGTGTTTTGTCCAGACACTGATCGTAAGCTCAAACACGAGATGATTAAAACAACGTAAACGAGGATGGAATCGTGACGCTCGTGAGGTACATCACTCCTCTCGGTGCGTCGACGAATCCAATGTTGGCGGAAGCCAAACTCGACCAGACGGAGAGTTGACGGGTGATTTGTCCGTGACGATTCACACAGTCCGACACTTTCTATGATGTTTGCACTTTAACATATTAGCTGACTTTATGTTGTATGCTTCTTCACTTTAACTGGATAAACAATATTTCTTCTACTGGAATGAACAACATGTAGGCCGCAGATTAACGCCTTCAAGTTAAGATATGAAAGTCGTTCAATTGATAAATGGTTAATTTGTTCAATTGTTCACAACAAATTCATAATTTGATGAGAAATAAAGTCTGAAATATGACAAAGATTGAGTCATAATGTTACAAGAAAAATGTAGAACAATCACAGCTGGAAAGTCCGTGACTAGATCTCATTGTCACTCTCAGATTTTGTTTGTTAGACACAAAAGTTTTTCAGAACATGAGATGAATAACACACTCGTTCCCGGGTCTCTTCACCCACTCCAATGTGACGCGTGATCGACGTAGACTTGATGAGTGAAAGTAATAATAAAACTGATGCAATGCATGCTATCTCAGGTTCTTCTTTGACTCTCCTCCTCTTCTCGGCAGTCTGTTACACGTTGTAGTTCAGTCGCTCGTATTTGCGTCATCGAGCGCCCTCCGGAGTCGTGAAAGATGGGACACTGCGCGTATTGTTATTCATTCTACAACTTACTCTAAAAAATATAAACAAATAGTAACATAATCGCACACCGCTATTAAAAGACTAATGGTAACATCCAACACAGTTATACTTTATACTTCCAAAGACGATTGTGAGTCACGTTCACTGTTCGTTCTCGTCGAACGTGAGAGACGCGGTCGTCGCTCTCGACAGCCCGCTAACGCGACCGAGCACATTGCACTCATCTGTGGAAGCACACGACCGCCTCCGCATGGCCAATAAAGATGATGGATACATCTGCACTGATATAGTATTGCTCTGCGCCCCTGTAGCTGCTGAGGTCAAAGAGTCAGTCAATGTCTGAAATCATGGGAGATACCCAAAAGGTGTCAGAGGAGATCCAGAGGCAGGTGTATTCTCTCTCCTCTCTGTCTTTCACGTGGTTTCCCTCGCTCCTCTGCATTTGTCTGACTGGTCTCCTCTGAAGGAACTCGCTTGACCGAGTCCAGGAAACTTCTCAGGGAACAGAATGTAACATTAAAGGTAGTCTTAAATGTTCCATCGATTGTACTCCTCGTCGCTCGGCGCCGTCCTGCGCCTCCTGGCACCGTCCTCTGCTCGTTCCTTCGCGTCCTATGCTGGCTCCGTCGCATCCTGCGCGTATCCCAGTGCGGTTTCCGTCGCGCCCAGCGTGTGCACCGTTCGCAGCTAGACAACAGAACAGCAAAGGTAGAACGCGCTGGTCTGCGTAAATGCGTTCTTCTGGTGTTCCAGCTACTGAACCGCTTCCTGCCGCTGTGTCCGGGGTCGAGCACCGAGAGTACGCGACTGTTTCGCTGGGTTCACTGTCCTGCAGCGTCTAGACTACAACAACGTACTCCTGTTGTGACAACAATGCGGGGTGTGAATAATCTCGGAGGTGGCTCGCGTCACGCTGTCGTTACGCACGCTTGCGAGGAGAGGAGGTGGAGGAGGATGGTCTGCGTGGAGGTTGTTCGATCCGCGGCCGCAACAGACGGTGGAGCCGTAGGTTGCTCGGCGCTCATCACCCTCGATCATGCGGCGATGCAGTGGGGCCCTGTCCTTGTCTCAGGTGCGTCTGCAGCCGACATCCCCTGCGGTCCTCCTTCTTCACAGTACGTCGCGTCTCTGCGTGTCGAGGAGTCGGTGGCACGCGAGTGCGCGTGACGATCGCAGCGGAGTAGGAGGCGGCACATCATGGCTCCCGCCTGCCTCACAGCCAAGGTGCCTGCGGTATGTCACGCCTCTGGATGCACTGTTGGCCGCGAACCGTCTCCGCGTCTGTCCGCCTTCAGAGTCGGTTGTGATTGGCTCGTAGGAGTAATCTTTGAAGGGTGTGTGCCGATGCAGTGAACGGTCTCGCCTCCATCTGCTGCTCTGATTGGCGTCGCATGGGCTCGCCCGACTACTGGGCAGGACGTACTGGCTATGTGTGTGAAGGCGAACAGGATGTCCGAGGCAGTGGAATCTTGTCCCCGCTGAGCCATAGTTGGGCATGTCCATGGAGATCAGGTTTTGATCTTGTTGGGTGTTTGTGATGCGAGCATGAGTGCGCGGTTCCCGACGACAGAGCGAGTCGGCCGAATGTCGTGACGAGTTTGGCGTCACCGATGAACTGCGTCGCCTCCTGAGTCAAACGTCTCCAAACCTCGTAGAACGATCTCGAAGGTCGTCGCACTCGCGGTCAGCGGCTGCCGTGCTCTCCTCCGTGGCTCGGGGAGCGTAGTCTGGAAGTTTCCCAGGATGAATGGCGATGTACATGAGTTACACCGACGATGAGAAGGAGGGCATGAGAGATGTACGTGACGAATGTCGTGATGATGCCGCATCGGTAGCGTGTGTTCGCCACAGTTTCGCCCTTGACCAGTGGTGCCGGTGTGGGGGAGGTGTGAATAGTGCACGTCGCTCGTGAGTTGTTGAGGATGGGCGTGAGCGTAAGCAGTGCATTGCGCCAGCGCGTCGGCGTGAGGTGGTGATCTGAGGAATCAAGCAGATCATGACTGTTTACCCCGTAACGTCTCGAATGTTAAACAAGTCGTGAGCGATTCCTGGCGAATCATTGACGTGGGGCTGGTCCACGTAGGCGAAGTTAGGCCAAATGCCTGAAGATGCGTAGATGAACATGACCAGTGAAGCAAGATAGGAGAGTCCCGATGTGTGAACAGAGGTCAGGATGTGCCATCATTGAGGGCGAACAGTAACGTCCGGAATGCCTAGTTGGCTCCTCTGAGTGAGACGCAGAAGATAGATACGTCCGATACACGAGCCAATCTGTATCACTCGCTGGAAGAGGGTCGGGTGGACACAGAGGTACTGTCTCGTCGTGACGAGGTCCGCGAGCTGATCGATAGCCTGTAGATCAGAAGAAGATGCAGAGGAAGAGAAGAAGAAATGAAGAAGGTTCAGTATCAGATCTCGTTTATCACGCTGAACATCTGAACCAAGATTGCATGTTGAGTGTTCTGCGTATTCAGAACGTTGTGATTTAGGGACTGAGAATGTATGTCGGACATACGTGCTGTCCGAGTGTCATCATCAGTCCTGACGTGGGCTGGCAGTCCTACCTGGACTGACATCTGATTGTTCTGTATATAAACTACTTCCTGCTAATGGTACCCTATTGTAGTCGTCTGAAAGAACCGAGAAGCTGAAGACGCTGCTCCTCTCGTCGCAGGACGGTCCGGAGAGTGACAGTCATGTCAGTATCTGCTCTGTATGTACTGTAGGTGCCGTAACGAGTCACACACACACTTACACACACGACCGGCAGCAGACATGCACACAGACACACACAGACACACACTAGACACACAGCATAAACAACGTTCTAATCTGTCTATCCAGTGCTAGAGTGATGCTGATGCTGAGGATTGGAAGTGCGGGGAGTGTGTAGGGAGTCACCATCACATCCTACATCTAACAGTCAACTGCCGGGTGGTGGGGTGTGTTGTTTGTGGTGGTGGTGTGTTTGGGTGACACACCAATCTCTCACTCCTTAAAACTGCGGTCGTAGAAGCAGGAGCCATACAAAATGTCCTCGAACGAAATCCATGGTATTGTTTGCAAGAACTTGCGCGGCTGACAGAAAGACGCGCCAAAGCACATAGCTCATGGGTGCGGCACAGACACAGCGCACAAACACAGACACACACATGAGGCCAGCTTATGGGTAAGGGGTCATATCGATGTTTGTAGTGTGATGTCTGCTAGGAACGCCACCTGCTGGCAGCTCTGATTGCTGCTGTTACCTCTTCACTCTGCAGTACACGCACACAGCAGACACGGACAGAACACGACACGCACACATGCTACATGCACACGACACACACATTCTTGTCAAGCAAGACGCTTGCATCAGCAACACAAAATACGAGCGCACTGATCTCTAACAGTATCTGTGTTATATTTGGCTATTGTGTGTGTGTGTGATGGTGATGGTGTGATGTAGTGGGGTTAGTGATGTGTGTGTGTGATGTGTGTGATAGTGGTGATTGTTGTGATTGGTGGTGTGTAGTGATGGATGGGATGGTATGTGTGTAGTGTGTGGTGTGTGTGGTCGCTGATTATGAGATCATATGTACGTGTAAGCTGATGATAAACAATCGATCGGTCCCACGCGCTAGAATGTCACTTGTTTGACGGATAAATGCTGTCATGTCCAGACTGGACACACACAGCACGAACCGAGCACACACACACACAGCACACACACGCACACACACACACACACAGGACAGGGCAGACACACGACACAGCTGCTCGACCAGTCGCAAGCATTGCACCTCTGAACCCGACGCTGGAAGTTTAAGGATTTGTTATACGCAGAGTCAAAGTGCATTGGCTGATCGTGTTTATTATATTTGAAGACAATCATTTTAAGTGTGTGAGTTCTAAACCTCTGAGGTCCGGCGAGGATGCGATCTGCAGCCGTGAGCGTCACCGACGGTGGAGAGAAATCACGACCGACGAAGTCGAAGATGTTCCAGCCGACGGTGAATGCTATGGAGCACGCGCAGCGCCACGATTCTTGGGTGTGTAGGCACGTGCGCGGTGTGAGAGACGAAGGATGAGAGGGCGCAGTGTTGACGTTGTGTCAGATGTACTCTCATCTGTGGTAGACTGCTACGAGTGGCGGCCGCCGTCTCCACCATCATGTGTGATGCATAGTTTGAATGGTAGGATCAGAACCATAGGATGATGATGTGCGAGAGTGCTGTCTGTTCCAGCCAGTGCCCTCCCGGCCAGGAGGTCGAAGACGGAAGCCTGCAGAGGTGTGTTCTAGAAGAAGGACGCTATGACACTGTTATCCAACTCCATATTATCCATATTAACAGCGTGAGGACATTAGACCTTGGTATTGAAATCTCTCATAGTTAAAGGTAGACCCTTGTGAGTTATTAGTTGTGGAATTATTTGAATTGAGGAAGTTTTCTGTTCATCGAAAACGACCCAAAGCTCGATGTTGTATGAAGCTTTCTGCTCTTCAAAATGTTTCTTGTATTGGTGAGTGGCGCAGTGTGGTCTGTGAGCCGTGGGTCGAGGGGATGGTTTCTGACGGTTTCTTATGGAGCCCCAGCTTCTTCATGGCGTTGTTAACTATTTTCTTCTGCACCTCTGTCATGAAGATGTCCACCTGTCCTCCCCTAAGATAAACACACACACACACACACACAGGCACACTTCACAATTATTACCTCATTGTCCTGATAGACACCACAGACATGTCTTAACCTGTCTAAAAACAAATAGATGTGATCGTGAAGCTTCTGTGTATAATGATCACAACAATCGCAAGTGCAGCCATGCTGTTATATATAATCACCTTATTCAAACAAATCAATTACAGTGGATTTAAACGCCATTGCACACAAGTTCAGGAGATGAAGAGCTACTTGATACAGTTTTCAAAAGATTTGCAAAGCTAAATGACGATAAAACCGTCAATAAAGTTTACAAAACAGTATAAATACAATAGATATAAGAAGGTCTATGTGAGTGATATCTGCGTATACACGGCAGCGGAGCACTCATCATTCGTTTCTGCGTGGTTGAGTTGTCGCATTGATTGACACAACGGCCGACGAAGATGTTCAGGGTGAAGACTGGACCGAAGATGATGTAAGATGACGACTGTACAGCGTACATATGCGTACAGATTGCTTTTCTATTGATCGCGTCAGCTCTCGACACGTGACGCACGACCAACCGAAACAACAAGGTCATCATAAGAACAAGAATACTCTCTTCTTGCCCAGAAGTAGGAGTTCTGTCTTGATCTGACTCACTAAAGAAACTACGGACCAGACTTTTTTACTATCTACTCGTGTGAAGGTGTGCTGAGAACTCGGATGTGTCTTTCTGAATCAGAGCGTGGTCGTTAAAGATAATGTAAGTAACTCACGGCTCGGGAATCACACGGCTAGCAGTGGCACATGATCTCTCATCCAGCCTTGGAACGGTCGAGCCTGCGAGAAAGTACAGAAAAAAGCAATTTACTGCTCAGATAACATGTGAGAGAAGTGTTGTGTCACGACAGCAAGAAAGTTCATAAGATCACAACATATGATCATGTTGTGGTTTTACATTTGCTGAAGTTTGCGAGACTACATGCAGCACACACACGACACATCACACACACTACACACACACAACTCACACACACACTCAGACAGACACACTAGAGCAGACACACAGACACAGAACCATAGATTATTAAGAGTAAGTCACGACACGCAGCCACTTCAGTGTTCCTCACATGAACGTCAACTCACGATCCTATCGCGAAGCGAGAGAGAGAGTGGAGAGATAGAGAAGAGCTAGGATTAGTTAATGAGAGTGAGTAGAGTAGTGAGCGATGAGAGAGAGCAGATGAAGAGATGAGGAGAGAGAGCAGGTGAGCGACAAGATAAGAGAGCTAGAGTCAGAGAGGAGCCATAGAGAGACACAGAGGGAGAGCATGCGAGACTGAGAGAGTAAATTCAGATCTAGAAATCAGACTGTATGCATATGGGTATCCGAGACCTGTTAGTCATTATGGTCTGTCGGAGAGTGAGCTAGGGGTCACACTGTAAAAGATGTGATGTTTATAACGGATGTTAAAACAGGGCGACTTGTTTCAACAGATTCAGTGTAAACGGCGACATCATTAAAACTGATTCATTCGTGTTATATAACTACGTCATGTTTAACAACTCCAGCACTGAAATATTTAAGAATACAAGCCAATACGACTGTCAGTATTACAGAATAATATTAAAATTATAAAGAAATAATATAAAACATATCAGTCAGAGAGGGTGATGTGTGTTCCAGAACCTGATGACAACGAGATCTAGATCGTATCGAATTCTAAGAATCTGATCGTTCAAGTCAATAAGAATGACATTCAGCACCCGACGGAGGATAACTCTCTGTCTCTCTGCTTCTATGATTTTACACAGCGTGGTGATATTTCAGTTGCTAATGGTGAGTTGCAGTCAACCATTGCCACGTCTCGGACACAGTCTAAATCTCAGACTACTGAGCGAACTGGTTGCTCCATGGTGACCGCACTCCGATATACTCCTCTCTTCTTCACTTTGTTTGAATCAAGCTGGAAGACTACGGAGGATTTTCCTGGTCCTCTCCTTCTTCTCTGCATCCCTCTCTCTCTCTCCTCTATACCTCCTGTCTTCTCTAGAAACACCCCTCCATTCCCTCCTTTCTCTCTCCCTCTCTCCCTTTTCTTTTACAACAGATCTCCACGACTTATCTCCACATTCCTGCCATCCGTGCCTCAGCACTCTATCTCACACTGCTGTTTGAATCTTATGATTTCTTTCCTCCTTTTTGTCTCTCTCTCTGTCTCTCGTCGTCTCCTCATGCTCTCTCTCTCTGTCTCTTCGCTCTCTCTCTCTCTGTCTCCATCTTTCCATTTCCCTCACCACTTGGCTGGAGAGTCGCTCTACGGAAAATAAAAGCCGTTAGTTCTTTCTCACAGATAACGCTGATCTTGATGCATACTTGGAGCATGCTCAGGACTCCGGTGGTGGGCGACAGATGAGCGAGAGATCAGTGCGTAAAGAGAGAACACAATTTGAGACGGAGGGAGAGAGAGAGAGGAGAAGGGAGGAAGACGGAAAGCGAGGGCTTGTCTCTAACGGTGAGGATGATTTCGACGGGTGATGGTCAGAGATGGAGGAGAGGCGGTCAGAGGAAAGATTTGCAGTGGCTGTAATTGCTTTGTGCAGTGTTGTCGTTTGATGAACGGATGTTGAGAGAGACGGAGAGCGAGCGGATGGAAACAGGCATGACAAAATAAATGACGATACAAAACAGATGAATGGCAAAAAGGACGACGGATGGAGATAAAGTAGTTTCAGCCTCAATGACAGAGGTGAAAAGGAAAAGTGATGGAGGGAAATACAGTAAAGGAGAAATGTCTCATAGCCTTCATTTGAAAAAATGAACTTTATATCGAAATTGAAAGGCTTTGAGAATAAAATGTGGTTTCTTAAAAAGATCCATTATATGAATTATTGTGGAATCCATTAACGAAATAAGATTACATATGTCATCACAGAAAAGTTCTTATGTCAGATAAGATAATAGTTTTTATTACATCTGTTTACTAAATATAAATTAATACATGACACATAAATACCATGATGCTGAGACGAGTGGGAGAGAGAGAGGGAAGTAGAGATAGGAGAGAGAGAGAGATAGAGAGAGATAGAGTAGAGAGAGAAGATAGAGAGAAGAGCGAACGAGGACATAGAGACATTGAGAGGTGAGAGACGAAAGAGAGAGAGAGACAGAGAGAGAGAGAGAGAGAGAGGGAGACAGTAGAACGAGATACACGATATGAGAAGACAGAGAGAGTAGAGAGAGAGAGATCGTAAAGTGGTAACTAAAAAGTCCGAGAGGGATGGCAGAGCGTTCGACGTACGAGTGGAAAAGTGAGAGATGATGGCAGACTAGAACAGGTGTGGGCTCGGAACAATTATGCAAAGACAGCAAATGGACGACAAAATGTCGGGAGCGAGAGGATGGAGCACGAGAGGAGTGAGTCCAGTGCTTACCTTCATGTCTTGTGGAGTTTTAATTTGTATTATGAAAGTCGTCGACGCAGCTTTTATTCACAACGACTTTGGATCCTGTGGTTTCACGACGTTCACAGTGTTGTTACGTCCTGACACGAGGAGTGAAGGAGTGAATATACAAGAACAAGTCGACTTAACCGTCATCGTTCCCCAAACTCTCGGTTGATACATGAACTAGAAAAAAGTTAGTTTTGCTATATCCAGTGAATAAGACGACGTGTCAAACTGACCACTTGTCAGCAGAGCCAGGTATCCGGCGGCCCCACGTTGTCGAAGTTGACCTTGACCTTGGTCCAGTAGTAGCGAGTCACTGTCGTTGAGTCGCCTCGCACTCGCGACTTGTTGTGTTGATGAAGGCGGCCTCGTAGATGTGACCCGTGCTGATTCACACCAGCGGCGGCCGAACGTCCCGAGCGAACAGGTTGACGCCCATGTGATGCTGAAGATGAGCCAGAGATGAGGCAGACCAGCAGCACGTACATGATGGAGGGAATCGCCCCGATCATGAGCGTTGACCACCACCTGGAGGGGCGAGAGAGGCAGGGTGACGCACACAAACACACAAACACACACAAATGACACAACAAGCACTGAAATACACACTTTCCTTACATTTTAACAGTTAATTGCTCCTCAATTTTATTTTATCTTTCTTTAAGTTCTGTATGTTTTGTATTTTGTGAAGCACTTTAGAAATAAAGATTTTATATTTTTCCTAATATCACTTGTTTACCTGTGAGCTTTAATCAGTTGAGGTCACTGAGAGTCCACTGAACTGCAGCTACGATGAACTTCACGTCTCTTCAGGACTCAGTCTGAAAAGAACCTAGTCTCTCGTCTCCGGGCTGGAGTTCACACACACATAGACGAGAGCCTCAGTTCAGCCTCCGCGGCTTTACCCCACAATGCACGCCCTTCTACCCAGAATCCAGTGCTGAGGCGAGCAGCGTGGGGCAGAGCGCCGAGCATTGTCACATGACAGGCGAGCTTATCGCAATTAGCCAGACAAAGAAGCAGAAGCAGAGGATCATGTGAGATTGAAAGTCTCATGTGTTCTATTTCCCCAGCATCTCGAACCGGATCATGAACTTCCTGTGAACCAGAGTCACTTTAAATTAACTCATCTCTCAAATATAATTTTTAAACATTTAAATTCAAGATTACGAAAAAACTGAAAAGATTCATATTTTTGTCATATAATTGTGTAACAAGTTTTTTTTATTGCACAAACGCGCTCTAGGAGATGAATGGCTTCAGGCTGAAGGAGTTTCCTGTTCTCTTCTGTTGCAAGAGTCAAGTGTTCTGATAATAATATACTGATAAATGGGTCACAGAGATTAAAGGACGTGCAAAGTTCAAATACTGATTCACAGAACGTCACAATAAGAGACTTTCTGTGTCTGAGACGAACCAATCAGAGAGCAGGAAATACTAGGAGAGAGAGAGAGAAGGTGAGATGTTAAAAGCAACACTCCTGGCGTAAAGATCTAGATGTGACTAAAAGTTCATTTCTTTCACAGGTTGTTGATCCTAGAACAATGTGTGTGAGGTTTAAGTTTTTCTATTCTTTGTATTTTTGTCCGTTGCTGTGAATCTTCCAGATAATCTCCTGCTCTGTTCTCACATGGACTCAAACCTCTGAGTCGTTCTCCAGAGCTTCTCCTGACTCCATTCATCTGATTGACTGTGGATAGCTCCGCCCAGGTGTGTTAGCTTTATTAATACTGACTCTTACCCTCATGCCTTCAAATCTGGAGAGGGCTCTGAGGGGCCGCAGGGCGCGGAGCGTCCTCAGGGACTTGATCGCTGCAAAGTCTGAGTAACCCAACGTGTTGGCCACCAGACTGACCAATGAGACCTGGGGCAGAGAGGGAGGACAGGAAGAGGCGGAGATCAGAAGAGAGAAGCAGGAACAGTAATCTAAAGACGAAGAGAGAGGGGGAGGAGCCCGGAGCGGCCAATCAGAGCCCTGGAAATCTGAGGACGAAGAGGTTTAACAATCAGCTGATTCCTGAGGGAACAAGAGAAATGAAGCTTGTTAGAGTGAAGTCAAGTTTCTCCTCAGAATCCAGAGCCGGTTCAATCCTGTGAAAACTGTGGAGAAGAAAACGCTCACGACTGTTCAGCAGCGACTGAGACGGAGAAACACCGGAGCTTGATTTCATATTTATGTCTGGACGAGGGCGACGTGAACATTGTGGAACATCATGTTTACCTAAATTATATATTTATTGACTCTTTCATGGTGTTTTTTAAAATATATAATTTGAAAATCGTGTTTTTCATTTGTAAATCCTTTTTAAAAAACAGGAAATGAAAAACCTTGTAATAAAGCGCATTTTTAGTGATTAACACATTTATTTGTAAAAAATATTAGTTGTTATGTTTATTGAACTATGATTCATTAATTGATGAATTGCCTTTATATGTTTCTGCAGAGCAGGACCACTCGTGTCCTGGTCCAGTTTGAGCTGTTTCATGTTTTTTATTGTTTCACAATCTTTTCTTTTTTGTTCTTCGAACACAGAAACGAAACATTTCTAAAGCCTCAGTTCCCGGCTGAGCCCCAGGTGGGCGTGGCCTGGTCCAGCCGGCGGCGCCGGTTCTTACCCTGATACCAGCGAAGCGAGCCGCAGCCCGGAGAGGACGCAGAGCCCTCAGAGTCCTCAGCACCCGCATGGCGGCGATCTGGTCCACAGAGATGAACTGAGCCAGGTGACCCATCACTGAAATCTACAGGGCGTCACACCGTCACTGTGACATCATCATCTGGCTCATTTAAATACGTCAGAAGCAAAAACAACCACGAGACCGAAGATGAAACCGTGAAACACCGATCAGACGTTTCATTTCACTCATACTTTGTCTTTCTTGAAGCTGTCGTCAGAAACTCAACACAGAAATAAAAGCATCTTTCAAAGTGACACTGAGACAGAAACAGTGGAAACAAGTAGAATTCATTTGTGGCGATAGATTCTCTGATTTCACTGACAACGTGAAGGAGGAACTAAAATCCAGAGCAATTTGTAAAATAAATCAAATTAATAAAGAGTAAAGAAAGAAGAGTTGAGGATTCAAGTTTGATTTTGAACTTCTTAAATGTATTTTAAGGATAAAGTGATTTACATCAAGACACACAACAGGTTTTATTAACTGATGACCTGTCGGCTTGTTTGGATGATGTTCTGCCCCCTAGTGGCTGAGTGAGAACCGATTCACGCTGTAGAGAAGCCGTTGCGTCTTTCTTTCCTCCACTTCCTGTTTCCAGTCTCACGTCTGCACGGATCCAGTGACTCAGCACATTCTCGCTTCAGGCCACAACAGTGAAACACCCAGAAAGAGAGAGAGTGTCCATTTCCAACTGGATGCAGGCATGTGCATGGTGTGCATCATAATCTGTGTGTGTGTGTGTGTGTGTGTGTGTGTGTGTGTGTGTGTGTGTGTGTGTGTGTGTGTGTGTGCATGTGTGCGTGTGTGTGTGTGTGGAGGTTAAAAAGCTGCTGCTGATGATTTGGCTTTAGGCTGTTTGGACTTTTCTCTCTCTCGCTCTCCGTCGTCCTCTTTGTCTCTCTGTGTCCTCTCGCCCCTTTTATTCATTGGATTGCATCTCTGCAATGGAGTGAGGTTCACACACACACACACAAACACACTAGACTAGAGAGAGAGAGACAAAGAAAGAGTAAGAAAGAGCAAGAGAGAGCGAGAGAGATGTCATGTCATCGTCTCTCTCTCTCTCTCTCTCTCTCTCTCTCTCTCTCTCTCTTTTCTCTCTCTCTCTGTCGCTCTCTCTCTCTCTCTCTGTCTCTCTATGTCTCTCTCTCACTCCATCTTTCATCCCCTCGTTCTCTACATGTCTTCTGCTCTCTGTCACTTTTATTTTCTCTTTTCTTTAAACGAAGACGGAAAAGGAAACAAAACAACTGAAGAAGAATAAAACAGTTGGAATAGAGATGAAACTCTCAGTGAGGGACATGTTGGACATGTTGGACATGTTGGACAGTTTGGACATGTTGGTTCACAGCCTTCAGAGACTCCTTCATGGGCTGTGAAGAACGTGTCCTTGGAAGGATGCAGCTGAGGTCAACTAAAAACCAACTTAGTTTGCAAATAATCAAGTGATATGAAAATGAAATATTACCAATGTAGATAACAGTGAGATGGTTTCAGCCTCACATCGGAGTTCATGACTAATGAATCAATCAACAGTGAATGAATCTGCCGACAGTCACTCACATCCACGATGAGGAAGTCCAGCCAGCACCAGTAGTTGGTGAAGTATTTCTTGAATCCGTAGGCGAGCCACTTGAGCAACATCTCCAGGATGAAGATGTAGGTGAAGATCTTGTCTGAGTACTCCAGCACCACCTTCACCACCTTCCTCTGCTCGATGTAGATGTCCTCAAACGCCTTTAAAGTTAAGTTAAGAGAATTCATTAAATAATTTATTGAAACGACATTAAAGTAAAGTAACTAATAGAAAATGGAGAGAATAGATGAAGGTGTGGTGGATGTGGATCTGACCAGCGCTCCGGAGCTGAGGAGGATCATGAAGATGATGAAGGACTCGAACCAGCTGTGCTCCACGATCTGATAACACGTCTTCCTCGTCCTCCACCAGATCTGACCGAGGCCGGCGGTCGTGTCGATGTCACAGCACCGAAACCTGGACACACACACTGAGGGCGAGAGACACACACACACACAGGGAAAAGAGAGAGAGCTTGTCAGTTTCCTTTTTAAAACTTGAAATTTGTAGAGCGATATGTTAAAACCTTTTTCAGACATTGTGTAGATTCAGAATGTTCTGGGATCTAAAGTAAGAAGGAGTCGTTTTCCTGCAGCTCTTTTAGAATCAGCATGAACTCCGACCCAGACGCCATCAGTCGGTTCCTCGTCCTCTGAGACGAGGATCAGATTTCTGTCCTCTCTGGTTATCGGCCCGTCGCCACTAACGACTCATCGCTGACGTTTCCAAACTCAATCTGCGAGTCAGAGACGAACGACCACGAGACGAGGAGACGCGTCCTGACGTCCACTCGCCACGAGGAGCGGGAACTCCAGCTGAGTGATCGGTCCAGTGAGTGATGCTGACGTGCCCTGCAGCAAGGCATGATGGGGGCTCAGCAGCTGACAGAGGAAGTGGACAGGATGGGGCCGAAAAGATGTCTCAGACACATGAAGAAGAAGTTTTGAAGAGAAGTCAGAGAAACAGGACAAATGAAAATACGCATTTTAATTGAAAATATATGTTAAATTGAAATATGCTGCTTGGCCCAGTTGACATTCATCCACGTGAAACACAACCACCTCTTTGTCTGTGGACTGGAGTGTTCAAAGTGACCAATCGAAAGAGGGGTGTGTCAGCCACTGGCCCCGCCTCCAAAGTGTTCAAACACGAGGTGATGGGCGAGTTCTGGAGCTACTAGCTAGCTGCAGGCTAACGTTATGTGCTGCCAGAGCCGTGCAGAGACTGAGTTGCCACCAGGAGTCACATGAACTGCACACTTGTGGTGAGGAAACAACTTTGCTCTGACCGTGGAGGAGCCGTGGAGGAACCGTGGAGGAACCCTGGAGGAACGTGGAAGAACCCTGGAGGAACGTGGAGGAACCGGACGCCGGTACAGAACCTTGTTTTCAACACGAAGCTAAAGCAGCGTCGGCTGGAGGAGCTGCGCTGGTTCAGTATGAAACTGAATCACCTGCCAGAGGAGAGAGGAGCTGTCACTGCTCGTCACTCTGCTGATTGAAGCTCCACCCCCCTCGCTAATTAAAGCTCTGATTACCCCGGCTCGCCGTCTCCATGGTTACTAATAGGTTATTCCCCGATACACTGGCCCAGTAATCCAATGAAAACAAGCCGGTGGTAACCCGACACCCATCAGCCCACTTGGCAGAGTTATTATCAGTGTGTGTGTGTGTCAGGAGACAAACACACGCACACACACACACACACACTTTGACAGCTGTAAACTTTTATTGAGTGCGTCTCTAAACGTCTCGTTACATCACCTGTGGGTCGAGCCTCTGCTGAGCCACATCGATCGGGTATCGAACGCTACTCAGAAAACACGGCTCAGTGTTCCCCTGCCGGGTGATTGTATCTGACCCCCGCTGCCCCCCCGACACACACACACACAAACACACACACACCTTTTCCTCTAGCCCCCCCTTCAGGACAGACTCAACAGGATATGGCTTTAAGGATCCCTCTCTACTTGTGCTCTTACTTATTTTTCCAACTAGGAACAAAAACCCAAACCGTGAAGTCTCAGTGAGAATTCACACTTTGCATCATTTCATTTCTCTGTTTAACGAGTGAGTGAAGAAATATTTACATGTCAGCTTCTCCATTAACGCCCCATAAGATACTGGATGTTTTCTATGATTTCATTTCACAGTTTTTAATGTAAAATGTGAGAATTTAATACGCCCTGTTTATTTTCAGCACAGGAGAAAAATAAATCTGAGAAGAGAAACATGTGGCCGGATCAGGACAAAGTGTCCCAGTGAGACGTCCGCCTGCTGCAAGAGTCACAACGGAGACATTCAGCTACAGAGGGGCACACACACACACACAGACACACACACACACACACACACACACACTCAAATATTCCCTCTCAATCGTGTCATGCAGCATCACAACATTAACCAATGAGTTGGCATTTAGAGAACTAATGAGGCAGCTAATCTAATGCCTGCTGTCAGCACATCACTGTGTGTGTGTGTGTGTGTGTATGTGTGTGTGTGTGTGTGTATGTGTGTGTGTGTGTATGTGTGTGTGTGTGTGTGTGTGTGTGTGCATGCACGCAGTGGATTTCTATGGATTTTTATATTTGCATGTGAGTTTATATAATTGGATTATGTGAGTGATACACTTTATCTGTACTTGCAGGACACATGAGGGTAAATAAGTGTGTGCGTGTGTATGTGTGTGTTTGTTTGTGTTGATGAATCAATGTGGTTCTGGTCGAACTGCAGCTTTGAACCCACATCTGGAAACAGGAAACAGCTGCATGTTCACAGTAAAGAGTCCCTGGATTTATAAAGTGCTCTTATCGTCATGACAACCCTTTTACACAACAGGAACATGAAGCTCAGACTCAGGGGTTAGATTTGTCTGCTCAGAGGTCAGAGGTCAGTCGCTCGGTGTGTGCAGGCAGTTCAGGGAGACTCTGAATTGACCCGAGGTGTGAACGGTTGTTTGTCTCTGTATGTTCTGCCCACTGTCAGCTGGGACTGGCTCCGCCCCCCCCACGAGCATAAGAGTTGAAGATGGATGGAGCGGGGGGGAGGGAGGGAGGTAGCAGGGGGGGGGGAGTCGTTAAGGTTCCAGTCTAAACCTGGACTCATACATCCTGGATTCATGTTTGTGCAGCGTCCACAGATCTTCCTCTGATATTAATCTCCTCATTAACACTCGTGTGTGGAACAGTTCTTTAAATCAGGTCAAACTTAGTTTGGAGCCGTTCACACCTCTGAGTTAATTATTCCCCTTTTGAATCCAGCCTCAATGAACCATTGTTTCCTTTGACTCTATCAGGTAAAAGCAGGAAGTGATGACCTTCATCCATCTGAGGAGATTCTCTCGTTCCACCGACCTTTCGTCTCTCGTGATGAATAATTAGCGTCGGGGGAGCGTCGCCATTCAGGCCGACGCACACACTTTGTCTTGCTGACGGCCAGAGGGAGCAGCAGGGAGGCACGCTGTTGTTTTGTGCTTTGTAATCACAGCGTGGTGGAAGACACACACACACACACACACACAAAATCTTTCACAGCTATAAAACAACTCTGTGGAACATAAACGCACAGCGACACAAAAACGTAAGCAAATACACACGTGTTAATAAATCACCTGGATTAGGAGGAAAAGGTGATTTTTATGTTCTGCAAAAGTTGGAGACGCGTTTCTTTAGTCTGAGACCGGTTTCTAACACAAAGACAACACAACGCACAACACTTCACACCTGCAGTGAACAATCTCCTGAAATGATCCGAGAACACAAATGTCCGAACCCGGTGCTGCAGATCTCTGGAGTGTCTCCTGCAGCCCCAGAGAAAAACTCTAGGTCATATCTGAACGAGTCCATTTGAGACGGAAGCTTCTCAGTGAGCGAGTGGACGTGTTGATGAGGTTTCTAACACGTGACGTGAAACTGGAAGAACACAAACATCTCAGGATGAAGAAGAGGAGCCGAACACGTAGAAGATGAAGACGTCAAGAACAACACTGATCTTTCCACAGCAGAGTTTATACGTCAGTGGGAGGAAGTGAAGACGTGTCGTCCATCTTACACTCCATGATGTAACGTGTGGTAGTGTGTAGTAAGATCTACGCAGACGAACATCGTGGGATTTGTCCTGAACTTCCAGATGGTCTCTTGTTCTCCTCACCAGCACAAACACAGCTGGTGTCTGATCGCTGCTGTTAGTCATGTTTCTGGCCTCGTTCGGCAGCAGCTGGCCGAGTCGCAGGAATCCCTGCTCTCACACACACACACACACACACACACACACACACACACACACACACACACACACACACACACACACACACACACACACACACACTCGAACATGTGGTAACTCTGTGCTATGTCAGCATACTGGCGGTACTGGTCCGGTGTGATGGGACGTCCAAGGTGCAAATATTTTTTGTGTGTGCCTGAAATCTGTTGATGTCAGAGAGTTCATATTGTCTCCCATTGTCCTCACTGTTTTAGATCGCCCCCTGGTGGCTGGCTGCAGTCAGGGCATGAACCCCGCCTCCTCCATGTGAGCAGATGGGACAGGAACCAAACTCATCAGATGTTAAAAGACGTTTAAACAAATGTTTGTCAAAGATGTTTCTGTCATTTCAGGTCGTTCTTATCTCATCTTTCTCTCCTCCACCTTTTTAAAGTCCTCCGTTCCTTATATCATCCTTTTCTTTCTATCACCCTGTTGTTTCCTTCTCTTTCTACAACAATCATTTTCCTTTTCTTTGTTTAGTTTCCCCTTCCTCCTCCTCCTCCTCCTCCTCCTCCTCCTCCTCCTCCTCCTCCTCCTCCTCCTCTCTCTTGTTCTTTTCAGTTTCATGTTTTCATTTGATGTCTTTCCCTTCGAGCGTTTTCTTTTCCTCTCTTGTCATCTTGTTTGCTCGTCATGTTTCTGCAGATGAAACCGAGGAGTTCTCTCGTGCTTCATTCGTCTTCTGTGGCCGCTCCAGCCGCTGATCTGAGTCCAGCTGGTGACAAATGTCTGTCGGCTCTGAAGGACTCTGCTGAATCAGGAGGAACCGGGCGACGTGTTGGGACAGTAGCTCTGGACACATCAATCTTCTAAATGAATCAAAGCTAATACAACGTCTGCCTCGTGGCTCCCACTCTCATCCACAGCACCTCTGACAGGAAACACTGTGTCACTGCGGATGGAAATTGAACCTGTGGTTGTTGTAGACGAGGCAACAGAATTAGATGTGATCCAGAATAAAATGAGGGTCACAGCTTCACAGATATCTATTCTGACACGTCGCTCCTGTGTCACACGATGCAGCCACGTGTTCACTGTTTATCTCTAATAAGAGGAAGAATAATAACCATAAAACAGGTATATTGTAAAAACATTCCTTCAGCGGTGGACTGGGGTCATTTTGTATTTAACCCTGTTTGTTATTGTATCGTAACCAGACTAAACGAGTCGTAACACAAACTCACTGAACGTCTTTTCAGTGACGTCATCTTTGTCAAGTGCCGTAAGAATCTGCTGATGACATATGACATATCAATATGACATTTCAAGAGCTCTTACTTTGACATTCTGATTCTGTCTGTGTGTTGCCAGAGAAGTGGATTTGAAAGGTCTTCGTTCTTCTGGTTTATTATTGTAAAGATCATCAGACCAGTGGAAACGTCTCGATGTGAAGTCCACTGCTTCCTTCACTCCGGCAGAAGAACAGACACTCAGGTAAAACCTCGTTGATCTGCATCGATCGATACGATGACTCCTCTTCTCTGTGTTAATGGTTGAATCTGTCTGGAAGCTGAGAAGACGGAGCTCGATGATGCAACCTTCGCTCTGTGTCACTGACCTTCGACCCCCCCCAGTGATCGGTTGTCACGTCTGTAAACACGAGCGGCCTTGACGTCAGGCAGCGACCGTTTATCAAAGCTGAATATGTTTGTCAGGGAGAATTTCACGGCTGCTCTCGAGTCAAGTGAACGAGGTGGAACTTTTAAAAGCAGGTGAGCGTCAGGTTCATGTGCTGAAGCAGCCGGGGCAGGAAGTTGTGTTACCTCAGTCCGACCCGCACTGATTCAGGAGTTTGTTGTTCTCGCTCGTTGCTTCTCCAGCTGCCTGGCCTGATTCTGTCTGAGCCTGGATTCTTCCTTTACCTCACACTACCTCTGAAACTCTGAAGGGAAATAAATGAGGGGTTGAATTTAGGTGTTTGAACATTAACAATATGACTCCTTCTCCTTTAGCTGAACTCTGATCCGGTCACGAACTTTGTCCTTCGCTCTGAGTCTTCGTCTTCGTCTTCGTCTCTGCTCCTGAACGCACTCGTTGTGCTGAACCGTGTCTGAGACGGATCTCGAGCTCCGGAGGAATGATGCTGAGTCAGGAAGGAAACAAGGTGTTTGCTTTTCTCCCGGGTTCGTCAGAGCAGGATCATAAATCTCAGCATGAAAGTACTGGGGCAGGTGGGTGTGGGCGACGGGCTGGTGGTTAGTGAATGAATCATGTGACTGCAGCATCTCCACAAACACTGATTGTTTTTGAATTGTTATTTTTTCCTTGGATATGAATAATTTCCTCCAAAATAAATTTACTTTAACAAACCTCTGGTACGAAACATAACGACAGAATCTAACAATCAGCATCTAAAGCATCCATAGATCTTTTGTATGTTGTTATGATGAGATATGATGAAACTGACGAGTGTTTTCTCTGATAGTGAAAACATGAACATCTCTTTCATTGGCTGATAAAAACACATCATCGTCTGCGTAGAGGCAGAAATAAACCTCCTCTTGTTCTTTAGTTCTCTGACCATCGACAGAACACGTGATGTCATAGCTTACCTCAGGTGTCTAGAAACGGGATTTCATTGGCTGTCGTTTGCCCAATAACACTGTAGTGTCAGACAGTTCCCTCTCGGCAGCGTGAACATGCTCGCTGTGCTGAACCGTGTCCGAGACAAATCTCCGTGCCCCGGGAGGAGAGCGGCTGAGTCAGGAAGGAAACAAGGTGTTTGCTTTTCACCTGAGTTAGTCGGGATCATAAATCTGGGTGTGAAAGTACTGGGTCAGGCGGCTGGTGGGGCGGACTCGTGCTGAGAGTAAAGCTTCTGCAGCTGAAGGAAACAGCTTCACAGCGAACAAGAGACAAAAGTAGTAGCACCAACGTTTTCACCCGTCGTTAAGCTGCTGCACATTTATAAAGGAGGCAGCTGTAAAGGAGGCGCGGTCTGTAATGAGTTTATCACAGTGTGAATACATGAGCCTGACCTGACCTGTGTGTTTCTGTACATCTCAGCATTAAGCCTGAAAACACGACAAAACTCTGTGTGCGTCTCTTTAGGTACTATCTAATATAAACTCACATTTATTTACTTATCAAAACTACATTTTATTTTAAAGTTAAATGCATATTAAGAGAAATCTAAATCTTTATGTTGTCATCAAGCAAAGCAAGATTAAAATGTCAGAATCTATTTTATCTCCGTACATTTTTAGCTAATTAATAAATTGTAAGATGCCAGAGAACAGAAACATGTTCAGTTTAGAGATAAAGCTTAAAGCTGTGAATTCTTATATTTGGAAAGTTGAACACTGAGTTTCCAGCCGGGTCGAAAGATGTGTGCAAGTTAGCTGAAGTGTGAGAAACTAACGGTTACAACGATCTGTTCCAGTCCAGCAGGGGGCAGCATCAGATAAAACTTCGGCAAACATAGAGACAGAGTGTGTAAACTAAACAAAGTAAAACGTGTCGTAACGCACTGTGTTTTGTGTTCGACCTTGTGTGTGTGTGTGTGTGTCTGTGTGTGTGTGTGCACGTACGGTCAGGGAAGCAGTTGTCGGGGTCCATGGCCTCTTCCGGCATCTCGGAGAACTCATCCTCCTCCTCTCCGGGCTTCCGGAGGTCCACCGTGCTGCCCTCTGATAGGCTGACGTCGTCTTTCTGCTGATTAACAGGAAACAACCAATCAGAATCGTTGAATGACCATCAGGCTGCTCGAGGTTATTATTCAAAAGTTGATTGCAGATGATATTCTAATATCTGTTGTTAAGACTCTAGAATAATTGAAGAGCTCGTAATGAAGGATCCAGTTCCTGACTGAATGATATATATTGTATATATATATATATAATTGATTATTAGATTGATTAATAAATTCTCAGAATGGCATTGGCTGAATCCTACGAAGAGAAGTTGTTCCATTTCAGAGTTGGTGCCTGCTTTAGTGTCAGTGTTTGTGCAGTTGTGCGTTTCGATTGTGTAGAGTGTGTGTTGTGTGTGAGTGGCGATGAGGCTGAATGAGTCAGATTTAATGTTATGTAACCGACAGGAGACCTGGCTGAGACAACAGAGACAGACATCACCTTCCAAACCCTCCGTCTGTTCACTTCCACTCCCGCAGATCAGGACCACACTCAGGAAATCCATCCCACCTGACTTCAAAGGCCCCCGTTTGCAAAGCATCATGGGAGTTTAACTTTACAAAGGGACCAGGGAGATGGAGGGACACAAGACAGTTTTTCTGCTAAAGGCTTAGGAAGGAAATCTGGCAAGTTTGGTCTGGACAAAGTCACAGCGGGCGGCGTGTGTGGTGTGTGTGATGTGTGTGTGTGTGTGTGTGTGTGTGAGCTGGGCATGTGTGTGTGTGTGTGTGTGTGTGTGTGTGTGTGTGTGTGGACAGGTGAGCTAACTACCTGAGTCAACAGCTAACTCATGAATACATTCAGAATCTGGGAACAGAGAGGGGCCGCTGTGACGAATGCCAGCCTTGGACACACAGACACACACAGACACACAAGCACAGACACACACAGCCTTGGTCCTCTGTGACAGTGGACGTCCATAATGAGGGTTAAAATGTATTTCTATTCATAAGCTGCTTCTGTCGAGCGGCCAGACGAGCTGAAGGCAGGAAACACATCCAGGGCCTGGAAGTAACACACACATGTAATCTGATTACTTTCATCAGTTGAACTGGAACAAAGTGCGTCTCCTTCACACATTCAAGAGGAAGCAGGACCAGTTCAGAGTCTCGAGGACATTTCCACACAGGTGGACACGAGGGAATCGAACCAGGAGCATTCAACTGTTCAACCTCCTGAGTCACAGCGTTTAGACTCGTCCACACACCACCTGCCTCCACCTCCTGTGATTGGTCCAAACGTCCAACAAAGTGTTGTCACTGCAAACCAACAGAACCAGGTTCCGTTTGATCCAGATCCAGAACTCCTCTTCTGCTCTGAGGAACCTTTCACACCTTCAGGTTCACACTGAACTGAAGAGTCTGAAGCTCTGAAGCTTCACTGAAACATACATCGTCCGTTCTGAGACGTGTGCAGGTTCCAGCGAGTTCTCTTTTTAAACACTTTCACTCAATCTGCACAAAACACACAACTCATTTAAACTTATAACGATCGCCCCTGTGAACACTGCGGTCCGACCTCTGACCTCAGCTGTTGACCCCGACGACCAGCTGATCTGAGCTCTGTGAGAGTTGATTTATGGACACGCCATTAAAGTGCAGCTCAGCTCTTTATTCATTACATAACCAAACACTGGATCTATTAAAACAGAACGCTGGAGCCACCCAGCAGAGAGAGAGAGAGAGAGAGAGAGAGAGAGAGAGAGAGAGAGAGAGAGAGAGAGAGAGAGAGAGAGAGGAGAGAGAGAGAGAGAGAGAGAGAGAGAGACAGAGAGAGTTGTGCAATGAAAGACGAGACAAATAAATCATAGGTTTCCGGAATAAATTCGCAATAATACAAGAATTAAATGGAACACGAGAATAAAGTTGAGAGAAGCTCATTTCTCCCCCTTTATTCTTATAATATAATATAAAACAATATATTAATGATATATTATCATTAATATATTGTTTGTTAATTGATTTTCTTCATTATGGACTAAATTCTCCATCGTCCTGAGGTGTCTGACAACCTGCAAGCAAAAACCGAGTTGCTCTTGAGCCAGGCACCAGGCAGCAAGCTGAGGAGAGGCTGGGGTGACGCAGTTTCAACGTGAAGAAGTTCTGTACACTCAGCTCGACCTTACACACACACACAGACACACACTAACACACACACAGACACACACACACAGATGGAGCTGTACCTGCTGACTAATTGTGCTCAGATTTCGGCAGCACCTTCTCACTGGTACATTATTTAAGTGCTTATGTAGGTCACACTCAGGCTAACGCACATTGTTCGAAATGAGATGAAAGTAAATCCTCATCTACAGTCGAGTGCTGAGGACAACAACTCACCTGCAGGAATAATATACAGGTTTAAAATATTACATATTAAACAAAAACAAAGCAGACTCAATGATTCTCACTGCAGAAACATCTCAGATCCTCTATATAAATTATAATTGATATTAGATTCTATAACAACACATGTTGGTGATCTCTGCTCTGTTTGTATGATCTTCAGGCTGAAGGTTCAGGATCAGCTCGGGGGAGTCCAGGTGAAACCAGAGAATCAAAGACCAGTGAGCTGCTCAACGCTCAAATTAAGAGAAGAAGAAATACAGAAAGTGAGATGTTACAGAAGGAGACTCACTCACTCACTCACACACACACAGACAGACACACACATACATACAAACACACACACACACCCTGGAAACACAGCTTGATGCTAAACAGTAGTGAAAGCAGTGATGCTCTCCGACTTCCTCATCTCTCTCTCGACAAAAGCTGTTGTGTGTGTGTGTGTTTGTGTGTGTGTGTGTGTGTGTGTGTGTGTGTGTGTGTGTGTGTTTGTGCGTAATGGGGGTATGCTTACATATTTAGTTTTACTTACGCTACCCTTTCAAATGAGGTTAACTTTTATGTTTCTCTGTGTGTGTGTGTGTGTTGCATCAGATCAGAACACTAACAAATCTTCATGTTTGTGAAAGATTAATAAATGTGTTGCTTATTGTTATTGTGTAGTTTGTGTTTTTTTTTAAATAAAACGTTTGTTAAATGTGTTTTCAACCTTTTTACCTCTTTCACAGAGTTTAATAGAAAGATGTTTTATATTTGGAAAATAGCCTTTTACAGTAAATGCTTTTTTGTGTGTAAATAACATTTCTAGAGAGAGAGAGAGAGGAGAGATAGAGAGAGAGAGAGAGAGGAGAGAGAGAGAGAGAGAAGAGAGAGAGAGAGAGAGAGAGAGAGAGAGAGAGAGAGAGAGAGAGAGAGAGCAGGTGCACCACATGATTAAAGAGGAAAACTGATGATGAACTGAGTCGGCACAGGTGTGTGCACAAACACATGCACGCCCTCACACGTGCACAAACACATGCACATACCCGTGCACCCACACACAGCATGACACAAATCTGTCATTTCATGTTAGATTCAAAGAGAAGAAACAACTACAGATCTCGTCTTCTTCTTCAACTGCCTAAACACACACACACACACACACACACACACACACACACACACACTTTATGAGTTTTGTTCCTAAAGGAGGTATTACATTGTTGGAAAAATGTGACACAAACTCCTATAAAGAACACGCACACATGCAAACACACACACACACAGACACACAAACACACACAAAGCGAGATGTGTCTGTGGCTCATAACAACTTTTGTCCTCTGAATAGATGAAGAGAGACAGGAAACACAAAAACACACACTCACACACACACTTGGATCACAACCATACACACTAATATACACCCTTTTAGCACAAACACATCACACACACAAACACATACACACACTCTCAGCGCTGCAGAGTGAGAAAAATAATGCTGGACCATAATGCACTGCCCCAGGCCTCCAATTCTATCTGTGTGTGTGTGTGTGTGTGTGTGTGTGTGTGCGTGTGTGTGTCTGTGTCTGTGTGCATCCACCCATTACCAAGATAGGTTTATAGAAAGAGAGCCACAGACTGTTTACACCGGCTGAAGTACTCAGACTGTTCAGATCCTGATAAACAACAACGTCCGGCATCATGTGACCACACAGCAGATTGTTGTGTTCACAAAGTACGTTGTTAATAAAGTTAAATCAATAATAAACAAGCTGATACTGTTAAATAAATCGACCGACAACTTAACTACGACAACGCACACACACATTTACATGTTCACCTCAGGGGAGGAAAAGCTGACTCACTAACAAACACACACCTGAGCCTCCTACGTCAGACCCAGGTGTGTGTGTGTGTGTGTGTGTGTGTGTGTGTGTGTGTGTGTGTGATCTCCTCCCTACCTCCTCCCTCTCCCCGTCTTCCTCTGAGCCCTCGCTCCGCTCCTCCTCCTCTT